>APFE030943222.1:0-11909 GCA_000404065.3 Pinus taeda | reverse complement strand
TCACTTTCATGTTTACAACTGTCACTTTTTCTTGTTTTCACTTTAATAAGTGTCGTTTTCATGCTATCTTCATTCTATCATGTGTCGCTTTCAATGTCCTTCACATTTTTCAAGTGTCGTTTGCACTTTCCTCTTAATGTCGCAACTGTCTTCTTTTGAGCATGGAAAGCATTGCACATAAAAAAATGTAGTTTTCATTTGTTTCAAGGGATAATATTGGTGCTAATGAGTCAGCTTATCATCTAGACATGTATTATACTCATTCCCAAAATTTCAAGCATTGTTGCATATGTGTTGTCACAGTCATTACAAAGTGTACCTTTAGTGTCGCACTTGGGTGAAGTTGTCGCGTTGTCAATCGAGTTGGGGGAATTATATTGTTCATGTGTTATGAGTGATAAATGTTGTGTCATCAACTGTTCTAACTGTGTGATCATGCTCAAGTTTTTTGCTTATTATCTTTGGCCTTACTGGTCCTTCCCAAGAAACTTGACCTCACTCAACCTTCCAGAACTATGCATTGTGTAGTTTCAGCCCTCAAGCTCAGGCCTTGCCTCTTGGAACTGTGCAATGCACAATCCCTTCCTTCCAGAATAGCACACTATACAGTCTCAGTGCTCAACCTTGACCCTTGAGCTCTAAACTGCATAGCCCCTACCTTCTAGTAACCTTCTTCTGTGCAATCACTACCTTCCAGACACCTTCTTCTATGCATTGTGCAATCTAAATCAACAAGCCTCTAGCTTGACCTCTTGAACTGCACAGCTGCAAGAGCCCTAGGCCTTTGTCCTTCCATAACTGCGTAGTGGGAAACCTCCAGGTTCAAGCCTTAAGCCTGCCTCCTTGATCCCCTCAACTATGTAGTTACCTTGCCCTGTCCTTTCTGAAAAACTCAATATAGAGTCTCAAGGTTCAGTCCTAGCCCTTGACCTCCTAAGCTATGCAACTGTGTAATCCTTGAGCCAGTCTCCCAACCCAACACCTAGTTCCATCTCAGTTAGTGCTTGTCATGAAGAATGTTAGACTAGGGGTTTATCATACTAATGTTTTCTTGTCATGAGTGGATATCAATTGCAGGTATTATATGTCGCTATGATAGGATGATGTTGAAGGATAAGAAGGAGACCATGCTCGAAGAGACCCATGCAGTTGTAAATACATGTTGATCATTGAACTAGAAGATGAAAGGACACCAAACCGCGACAACAATACAAGATCAAGATCCCAATGGAGACTCCCTATTTACAAGCCTTATGGCGGAGGAAGAAGAATAACATGCACCATCTTTCAAGAAGACACAAAGGCAGTAGAAAAAATATTGCCTTGACATCTCCATGTCATCATGCAGTCCATGTCATGTCTTGTCAAGTTGTCATGTCAAGATGTATATGAGTCATCGTTTGCCACATCATTTTTCGATTTATGTAATTTCAATATATGCTATGTAAAGTGGAAGTCCAAGAGTCATCTATAGAATGTGAAAAGTCATGGAGTCAAAAGGTCATATAGAATTCAAAAAATCATGATGTTAGTCCAAGAGTCATAAGGGAGGTGAATGGTCACCCCATTTTTTATATATACACCCATATAACTCACGCAAAGGACATTTTCACCTTGTCTCCTCCTACCAGGGATTAGTGAGGAAAATAGTTATTTTGGAGGAGCAAGTGGTTGCTCTAACGCTTGACTATTGGAGCTAGTGGCGTTCACTGTATTGATGTATCTTGGAACTTTTGCTTAATTTCAAATCTCATTGAGCTAACACACCTCCATGTGTGTGTCATAAATATTGTAAGACTACTCTTTGAATGTTTGCGATGTATGTTGTTTTCATCTACACTAAGGAAATTAAACTATTTATGTGGCTTTGGTACTTATCTTCTTGAAGGTGTGTTGTATGCTTTTAAAAAATACTTCCTTCTATGTGAACTATTTTACTATTTGTCCAACAATTCATTCATATATATATGCTCATGTATCTTTACTAGATAAAGACTATTGCTCTTCTTTTAAAGGCTCTCTTTTCATTCCCTTTCAGTAGAAGAAGCTTGATACATTCCGCAATCGAACATTCCACAAGGTATACTCACTTGTTCATCCGAAAGTACATGTGCATTACTCTCTTGTGCTAACAATTGTAGCCAAGGAAAATCTTTAAGAACATATGGTAGTTGGACCTTATTTCTGAAAGGGATCCTACACCAAATGGTCTGAAGTCTAATTAGAAGTTTTCATCAGGGAGACCCCCTTGGTTATTGAATTTCCAGCTCCGTCAACAAATGGCACTAGAAGGAGGGCTAGATGACAAGTTTTTCCCATTGAGTATGTTTGGAAACTCTTATCTTAAATGGATCATCCCCAAATCATAATCCTGAAATGTTTCTCTAACTTATCTCCTCGTAAAATTTTCATTTCCATGGAACAACTTGATGACTTGTCTCAATTTAAGTTTGATAGTCAGGGTGATATATCCATTACCGAGCATGCATCTTTTTTTATTAAGTTTTGTGAGCACTATGAAATTGAATATGAAGATGGGGTTTGTATTCTTTTCTTCCTCACACTTGAAGGTTAGGTTAATTGATGGTGTCATACCCTACCACCTCCTTCCATTCATTTTTTTGAACACCTCATCAAGGAGCTTCATTTAGCATTTGATAGGTATGATTACCATAATGTTCTTAAAAGAATTAATAAAATAAGAAATAAATCTAATGAATTAATTGAGGATTTTTCTAATCGATTCCTTTGCCTTTGTTATGAATTTTCTAAAGAAGATACAGATTGGGATTTCTTGAGGAAAAAGTTTTAGCATTTGGTTCATATTTCTTTTCATCGGGAATCTAAACCCCTTGATGTTTTTGCTTCCCAAACTCTTGTAAATCATGAGAAATCTCTAATTTCAAAGGAGGAACCTATTATTACTTTTGTACCTTGTCCTCCTCCTTTTACATTACCAATCAGGGTGCCTTTATGCGTTAGTTCTAAAGGTGGGAAATCCACAAATCAGGCTGTTGATCTGTCTCTTCAACCTTCATCCACTTCTCATGATCCAAATCTGATGGAGGAAACCTTGGAATGGTTCATGGAGCCTAGGGTGAAGACTAATCCTTTATTTCCTTAAGATGATACTAGCTTTCATAACTTCAATATTGAATCTGGGTCCACTAAATGTATTACTTATTCAAGGGACATCTATCACCCTCTATCATCTACATGCCATGACTCTTTATACCATGATCTGCTTGATCAATGTGCTCCACCAACTAGTTTTTCATTCTCTCTTGATTTCAAGTTGCTAGTTCAAATTGGGATCAAGTACAAGGTGGTTATATTACACAGGTAGAGGAGAAAGAAAATGAAGAGACTTTTTACCTCTCTTCCTTTTTTCAAAGTCCCCCATGTCAAGATGATGCTCTTCCATTCTTGGATGATTCTCAATCTACTAATCTTGGTAGTGAATCAAATGAAACATGTTTCCTTAATAAATCTAAAGTATTGAACAACCACCATTCTAATGATGATGACTCTATTGATGTATGAAATTGTGGATCCCCAAGTGCACCAACTGATATTTTGGTGTCTCATCCAGAATCTCATTCGGTCAAAGAATATGTTCTTATGGAAACTTCCTCTTCATCTCACTATCCCTTGTTCTCTACCATTTGTAATGCATCAACTTTTGATGAAGATACTCCATATTCTTCAAGTTCTTCATCGGATAAGTTAACTTCCCAATTGGCACAAGGTAGTGAGGTTATCCATGATGAAAAATGAAGCTATCAAATCATTGAGTATCCATTCTACTACTTGTCATTTCTAGTCTTGCATGAAGGTAATTCTTCTATCCAGGTTACTCATGAAATTTGTCTAGTATATTCATCCTTACATGAACATTTAGAACAATCTTTATACTTTAGTAATTATGTTGTTGAAGTAGTAAAATCCAATCAAATCAGTGACAGATATGTCTTCCATCTCGTTAGTAGTGGTCTTATTGAAATTAGTGGAAGTAGTTATACTCACACCATGCATTACCATGCATTATCTGATTCAATCTTCAAAATGTAATTTATAATCCTTGAAAGTTTTGGGACTTGTTAGGAAGTTGAGGCACTTCAACTTCTATTGATGGTTATGATAGGATCTTGCAACGCTGGTAAGATCCCTGAACTAAGTCAGATATGTTTTTTCTCGCAAAATTATTTTCTTTGCATGGTCTCACTTGATGTAATTCCCTTCTTGAAAGAAGTTTCGTATTTCAGATTTAGTCTTTCTATCATTCAAGATTTGGTTTCTGATTGGATTCAAGATCCTATTTTAGTTAAGTCATCTCCATGCAAGGCTCTTATACTTAACTCAAGTTTGGAGTGTGTATCTCTCGTAGAAGCATGGAACTATGAAGTTGATCATTTCAAATATTATCTTTGGTTAAAAGAACCATGTCTATCAGATATGTTTCAGAATCGTCAGCTCCTATTTTTTCTTGTGAATGTTATATGGCTAATATTTTCTTCATCGCACTTGTAATCCTCTTGAGTGCTAGTGATTGCATGAGTTATTTGGCAAATCAAATTCTTCTTCACTCATTGAATCTTGACTCGTCTCATGTGTTTTCTATACTGGAATTCTTTTTAACTTCTTTTGACGATTATGATGCTATTGCAATGTGAAACAAGTTACAAGGATATGGTTTGTTATATTTATCATGCAAAGGAGATGATTCTTTTGTTCAAGGAATTTGTAAAGTTGTTCGAACTTATCTACCTTTATTGTCTTCTAACCAAGAGTCTCATACCACAAATGGTCCATTTGATCATAATATTAACTATCATTCATTTTATCATTTTCCCACTAGTATATCTGATGGCATTTGTTTCACATTGATTAATCTCTATGGTTTATCTTGCTATTCAGATAATTGTCAAGCAACTAAGGCACTTAAGCCTTTGCTAATGGTTATGCAAGGCCCTCACTATCTTGATGAGTCTTCTGAATATGATTAGATTCATTTTCCCTTACAATATTCTCATCTTGATCTGTGGTTTTAATTGAAAATTTATATGGTCAAGAATTTCAAGGTTCTCAAGAGGATTGTTTCGAATTTCATGACCCAATCACTAAATGGTTGAAACAATCTTACCTAGAAAGCTTGGTCACAAATAAAAAATTTCAATATTTTCTCATGCTTGCTAAGGAGGATAGTACATGTGAAGATACATTCGCAAGAAGCTTCCGAGGTTTGGTTAATTATGGTTTTCATCGAAAAGGTAACAGTGCAAGATGGTTAGAACTAGTGGATATGAAATATGTCTTTGATGATAGGAAAGCCTTTCCATTTGTTATGCAATTTATTCAAGCACTTATCCTTTTTATTGCACATTGTTTTAAATTTGTTTTGATTTCTTATATCTTTTTGTATGTAGGTCAGGAGCAGTTACGATGGCTACATTGGAAATTTCATTACACTTGAACATGACCTTCTAGTTGGTTAGGTTAGGAGCAGGTCTAGCTTCATACCAATCTTCCCTTACACACTCATCCTACACTCGCTCTATGTAGTTTTTTATTTTGTTTTCTTACTTTTGTCTGGAATCCAGTTTTTGGGTTATCCTCCATTTTCTTTGTCTCTTGGATTTTGTTACCTTCTTGTGTCTTGTCTTTAATTTTGTGTTTTGTTTAATAAGACTTTGCATGAAGGATTTTCCCTTCAACTTGAAAAGACAATGTGGAAAAATAGAAAAGGGTCTTATGACACTCCAACATTTTGGCTAACCTTTAGTCCTTCTTCTTTGTCTCGATTCATACCTTTTTTCTTTGATGTTTTGATGGAAAATATGATACTTGCATAAGGAGATCTTTGTGTGAAACCATGACACCCATATCTTTTCTAGGAGCCTCGTTTCTATGCTTGGTTCTTTATGTTTCGGTATTTTCCACACTAATCCAATCAAGTAGAGAAGGAAAAGAGGAAAATATTAATGAGTAAACTCATATTAGTGGTTTTATATATGCTTCTCTCAAGGAACAACCTCTTCTTCTCTCAATAATTCGGGATCCCTCTTCTACCCCATGAAATAAATAAGTGTTGAAGCATAGTCCTATTAAAATAAATAAATAAAGGGTGAAATAAGATAAAGGATTCCTATGCAGGGAGGTGAAGCAAGTAAATTCACCAAGGTAATTTCCAGCCTCAATGACAATGAAGCATTGTTTTTTTTCTTGAAGTGACTCTATCAGGGAATTGTCCAGGCCTGCTAGCAGTGGAGAAACATCAGAGTTGAAATATCATACTCTAAATATCTTAAGCTCATGAATTACATTACCCTTTTCGTGAATCAAAACATTGTGATATGGTTGGCCTTATGAATGTGTTCAACTGAGAAATAGATTGAGGGGACTATATATATAACTAGGTTAAGTGGGTAAGACATAGTAATCTATATGATGAATCATACTTCTTGAAAAACTAGGCCCTACACAAAAGATTATACCAAGGCAGAGAAGTTGTTATTCTACTAGTGTGTCACAAAGTGTTGTCCCTACAATAAACACCCTCCAAAATTTGGTCTACACTTGAATGTTATATCCTACTATGGATCTTGTGATCATTCATTCCATAGTCACTCTATGTTGATCGGTGCTTTGTTAATCACTCTAGCCTTCTTCTCAGTTTGTAAGTGTTAAAGGCACCTGCTCACACATGCTTAGTCTTTAACAAATTCATGGAAACACTCTTTTATGCAAGCTTGAACAGGCATAACACAAGTCCATCAAGACATTTCCTACTCAATGTTCAACCTATGTTAATAGTCAGTCATAGAGGCTTCATTGGGGAAGCAATACCATACCACGTGCATTCATTTTGGGGGATATATATTGAGGAAAAAATGACATAATATATTGGGGATATATAGGGGGTAAAGGGTTTTTATACTGGAACATATAAAAAATGGAGCTCAAAGTTAATGAAAAATATGAAGGGTTATAAAAAATGTTAATTAAAAAATCAATACCTATAATGTCTAGTGAAAGTAGGGGTTTTGTAAATTGGGAAAGTGTATTGGGTTCATATTGGTAGGGGGTTAAATAATGTGATTTTTAGAGGTATTTTATAATATGTAGTCAAATTAAGGGTATTGTTTAATGTACCATGAACACACATGATATATCATAGGCTCATGGAGTGAATCCCCTATGCAGCCAGTGCACACTTTCATTAACACACTCACACTTTTGGTTGCAATTTTTCTTCTATTTCAGTGATTTTCTCCAACTGTCGCTTTTGTGCACCTTCGCTTTCACAAGTGTCACTTTCATGTTTAAAATTTTCAGTTTTTATTTTTCTTTTTTCACTTTAATAAGTGTTGTTTTCATGCTATCTTTGTTATTGCATGTGTCGCTTTCATGTCCCTTGCATTTTTCAAGTGTCGTTTCTAGTTTCCTCTTATTGTCAAGTGTCATCTTTTGAGCTTGGAAAGCATCGCGCATCACACAAATGTAGTTTTAGTTTGTTTCAAGGGGTAATCTTGATGCTAATGAGTCATTCTTATCATCTAGACATGTATTACACTCATTCGTAAAGTTTCAAACATTGTCGCACAAGTGTCCACATGGTTGTCGCAAAGTGTACTTTAGTGTCGCACTTGGGAGAAGATGTCGCTTTGTCGTCACATTTGGGGAATTATGTTTTTCATCTATTCTAAGTGATCAATGTTGTGTCGTCAATTTTTCTAAGTGTGTGATCATGCTCAAGTTTTGTCCTTGTTCACTTTTTCCTTATTGATCCCATGTTTAGCCGAATCCAGAAAAGTGCCTTCCCAAGCAACTTGACCTCACTCAGCTTTCATCAACTGTGCATTACACAGTTTCATCCCCCAAGCTCAAAGCTCTCCTCCTAGAACTTCCTTCCAAAACTACGCACTACAAAATATTAGTGCTCATCCTTGAACCTTGAGCTCTAGAAATGCATAGCCCCTTCCTTCCAATCACCTTCTGCTGCACATTGCGTAGTCTCAAGAAAAAAGCCTCGAGCTTGACCCCTTGAAATGCACAATTGTAAAAGCCCTAGGCCTTTGTCCCTCTAGAACTGTGCAGTAGGAAACCTCAAGGCTCAAACCTTAATCTTGCATCCTTGAGCCCCTCAACTATGCAATTTCCTTGCCTCGTCCTTCCTGAACTACGCATTGCACAATCTCAAGGCTCTGTCTTGGCCCTTGAACTCCTGATCTATGCAACTATCAATGGTTTTCATGAAGTGTGTTAGACTAAGGGTTTATCAAATTGATGTCATCTTTTCATGAGTGGATATAAGTTGTAGGTATTATATCTCGCTATGATGGGATGATGATGAAGGAGAAGAAGAAGGATACCATGCTCAAAGACACCCACGCAATTTCAAATACATTTTTATCATTGAACGGGAAGATGAATGGACACCAAACTATGATAGCAATTAAAGATCAAGATCACAGTGGAGACTCCCTACTTACAAGCCTTATGGAAGAGGAAGAAGAATAACATGCACCATGTTTCAAGAAGACACAAAGGTAGCAGCGATAAGAGTGGCTTGACATTGCCATATTATCATGTAGTCCATGTCATGTCTTGTCAAGATGTCATGTTAAGAAGTATATGAGTCATTATTTTCCACATCATTTTTGGATTATGTAATTTCAATATGTGAGAAATGTAATGTAAAGTGGAAGTCCAAGAGTCATCTATAGAATGTGAAAAATCATAAAGGATTCAAAAGGTCAGAGAGAAGTCAAACAACCATGAGGGTAGTCCAAGAGTCACAAGGGAGGTGAATGGTTATCCCATTTGTTATATATACACCCTCATAGCTCACGCAAAGGACTTTTTCACTTTGGCTCCTCCTACCAAGCATTAGGGAGGAAAATAGCTCTTTTAGAGGAGAAAGTGATTACTCTAACACTCCACTATTAGAGCTAGTTGTGTTCATTTTAGTGATGTATCTTGGAAATTTTCCTTAATTTCGAAGCTTGTTGACCCAACACACTTTCATGTCTATGTAATAAAAATTGTAAGAATATTGTTTGAATGTTTGCTATGTATGTTGTTTTCATTTGTACTAAGTAAATTTAACTATTTCGGTGGCTTTGGCACTTATCTTGTTGAAGGTGTGTTGTATTTATTTTAACAATCATAGCTTGTATGTGAACTATTTCGCTACTTGTCCAATGATTCATTCATATATATATATATGTGTGTGTGTGTGTGTGTGTGTGTGTGTGTGTGGGTGTCTTTACTAGATCAGTACTATTACTCTTCTTTTAAAGGCTTACTTTTTGCCCCCTTTCGGTAGAAGAACCTTGATATATTCCACAACCAAACATTCCAAAATGCGTACTCACTTGTTCAACTGAAAGTACATTTTCATTACTCTCTTGTGCTGACCATTGTAGCCAATGAAAATCTCTAAGAACATGTGGAAACCGATCCTTATTTTTGGAAGGGCTCCTACACCAAATGGTGTGAAGTCTAATTGGGAATTTTCATCGGGGATACCCTCTTGGTTGACAGATTTCCAACACCATCAATAAAATCTCAATAAAAAATTATGGTTGCTAACAATCCAAAGTGAACTCGTACATGTTGAAAGAACAAGTGTGCATTTTATTCAGTTGTCACCTTCTTTCTACAAGGCATCAAGATACACATCTTGTTGAACCTATCTATAACTACATACAAATAGTCATGAAATTTCTTTGACATACGAAACTCCCTGAAAAAATCCAATGAGATACTACAATATGTATGAGAAGGAATAGGAAGAGGTGCAGACCCAACCTTCTATTGGTGGGTTTACTAGTTGCACACATCACACACCCTTTTACATATTTAGACACAACATTCCTCATATGAGGCCAATAAAAAAACTTTGTAAATGAGATATAGTCTTTCCTACCCCAAAATTCCTTGAGATGAGAGAAGTATGAGCTTCTATAATTTCATTGATACTTTCATGTTTAGGGAAACAAAGTTTGTTAAGATGATATATCAACCTACCTTACATATGATATTATTCTACCTATGCACCATGAGTTAACCTTTCATACACATCCTTAAAATAATCATTTCTAGCATGTTTTTCAACATAGATATCATGTGCCAAATAAACAACCACAAATGCATTGGTAGGATGCATGCACAACATATCAACCACTTTGTTACTTTTTCCTTTCTTATATTTGATAACCAAAACGAATTGTTGTAGAAAACCCATTCATTAAAAGTGTATATATTTTTGTAGCTTAATTTGTGATTACAAATACTATAATGGTTGATGGTATATATGTATTATGGTTTCTTTTCCTAGCCCCAAGGGTTAGTTCAATTGGTTGAGTTCTTGTTGCTAAGTACCTTTCCAGTTGGGAGGTCACGGGATCAAATCTACTTGACACCCTTGGGGTTAGGCCCTACTTATTTGGCCGGCGGGTAAATCCCTTTGGGTTGATTGGTCTAGATTTTCCTGTGGATGAAGAAACCACTCAATGTCCATGAACCACCTTAACAAAATTCTGATTTATTTTCCCATTAAGTAGTTCTTCCATTTTTAACACTTTGTACTAATGCATAAAACTCTTTGTCACATGTAGGCTAGTTAACAACAACTTTTTAAAGGGTCTGATGGGCCTCCAAATTAGACATAAATTAAGGTGCACCTGACCATCCTTCAACACATTAAACCTCTATTTTCGCATTAGATAATGTAATTTTAACTTTACTATCTTCATTAGGAAGGTTTATGGATAATTGCATATTTGTGCTTAATATTATTTATTTTTGTTGAATATTGGGTAGATTATGAAGATTTGGAGGAGGAGATAATTTAGGGAATTTGTCCATACTACAGGAGGATCAATATTAAATAACAAATCAACAATATATCATGAAATCATGCACAAATTCTGGAGCTCCAATGACAGAGAAAATTTAGGAATGTGTTCCCTCTCATTTAATGCGGATTCCTAGTGTTGGGAACCCGATCCACTATTTGAGGGGTTTTGGAGGGGAAAGCTTCCTCATTTCATGGGGAATGCTTCCTAATCATTTTTTATAAGTACCAAGTCGAATTTTGCTCTAGGGGTTGATTTTTCTTAGTCTTCATGTGGAGAGAACTCGTATTTTTGTAGCTTCACTTTCATTTCTTGCAGGGATGTAATTGTATTGATGGAAATAATGAAGACCGGTGCCATGTTCAACTTATAAATCTTGGTCTCCTTCATAGGAATTTGAGTTTCCTTGGGCTTGGCCATCCCAGGAGCCTCAAAGCCCTTTTGTATCATTTAATTTTCTTCCTTTCACTTCTTATTCACATGCATTTCTTGTTCTTGTTTTTTTTCTATTTTTGCATTTAGTATTGATGATTTCTTGTTGTAGGATTGAGTTAAATGGTTAAAATAAGTTGTTTTGCAGGATCAAAAGCATGATTTCATCCTTTGAATATATTTGGAAGGTCATAGTAAGCATTGAACTACTTGGATTAGTTTGCTTATTCCCAAATCTAAATTTCTGGAAGTCCCTTGTGGCAAATAGC
This sequence comes from Pinus taeda, assembly GCA_000404065.3. Classification (NCBI taxonomy): domain Eukaryota; kingdom Viridiplantae; phylum Streptophyta; class Pinopsida; order Pinales; family Pinaceae; genus Pinus; species Pinus taeda. The sequence continues at coordinate 346 of APFE030943222.1, read as the reverse complement.
AATAAATTTCTGCTAGTTGTTAGAACATGCTAAAGAGCTTCAATTGAGTTGATTACACTTTATTTATATCAAAAAATAATTCTAGTTAATAAAAAAATTCACCCCATTGCATTTGCACTTGATTAGGTTATGCATTTGATAGATTAACTAGCTCACTAGTTCTCGAATTTCTAGATTTTAGACTAGTAATTTTCTTCTATTTTTAGCATGCGTTAATAGGGGCATTTTTGAGTAATTCCACTTGGAATGGAGACCTAAGACATAATAGTCAATAATAAAAACTTGTCCCATCTGGATTTTTTTTTTTTTTTTTTTTTTTTTTTTTTTTTTTTTTTTTTTTTTTTTT
>APFE030943219.1:66473-87027 GCA_000404065.3 Pinus taeda | reverse complement strand
AAAGGCTCTCACAGAGGCGAAGTTCACTAAACTTCGATTTATGGTTGGAGTTCAGGAAGTTGTCACTAAGGGGGGATAGGCTCTAGTGCCTCCTTCCTTCTCCTATTGTGTCATATTTGTATATCCTTCAATCCTATCCCAAGTTGTTCTTAAGGGGGGATGTTAGGATATTCCGACACATAGGAAATAGTTAAGTTCAACTTGGTCTAGTATAGAGTTAGGTGTAGAGTTAGGTAAAGTGTGTTTCTTTACCGTTGTACATTTTATAACTTACAATCTGACGGTCACGATATGTAGTGATCCAACGGTTCACTCTCTCCTCGGTATTACCGACACTTGATCCGTGGCTTGACACTCGATTGGTCCATGAGTTCTATTTAAAGCGCATGGAGGGTCATTGTTCGGGTTCTTTTATTAATAAATTGCCTGTAGTAGCCACGTTGGCGCAGGCCGTGGACTGTTTCCCTCTTTGAGGGTTTTAACCACGTCAAAAATACTTGTGTATTGATTTGAGATCTGGTTGTGAGTGGTGTCCTTTTGGTGTTCTTTCTGAGGAACTTACCCTGTAAATTCCTACACTTGGTCTTCCTAAGAGTTGGCATAGATAACAAGGACTTGGTTAATGGAAGAGAGAAGCTACCAGATTGAGAATGACTTTGGTCGGACCTAATGAATGAGGAGATAAGGTGGAGCACTAGTGATGGATCTTCATCAAAACAAGATGATGAAGAAAATCTAAATTTAGTGAGTAAAGCTAACAAAGGGAAAGGGAAAGCATCCTAATCCAAATATTCTCATGGTGGGAAGAAGCTTGACAAGTTGAAGGTGTGACACTTTCACTGTCATGAAGTTGGCCATTATGCTATGAATTGTCCACAAAAGAAATCCAAGAAAATTGTGATGCACTAGCTTCACAATTTGAGTTGGATTTCTCGCTTATTGCATGCATGGTTTCATCCATGGTGGGATGTGTTTGGTACCTGGACAGTGGAGCTTGTTTCCACATGTCAGGTGACAAGAATCGTTTTAGTACATTGGAGGAGAAGGATCTCCAGATGCAGATCGAGATGGGTGATGATGGAAAATACTATCTCAGGTGAAGGTACAGTTGTGTTTCAGAGGGAGCATGGTGCTCCTCTCACCTTATTTGTTGTTAAATATTTACCAGGTTTGAAAAAGAATCTTATGTCTATTGCTATGCTAGAAGATAAAGGCTATGATGTAGTCTTTAGTATAGGGAAAGTTTTCCTGAGGCATATCAGAACTGGAAAAACCAAGTGAATTGGCATTCAAGTAAAGAATCTCTACAAGCTGGAGGTAGATGACTGTGCTACATTGAGTTCCAAAGCAGACTTGGTGCAAAGCCAAGATGTTAGCGAGCTATGGCATAAGAGACTATGCCACTCACATCATGGGGCCTTGAAGATCATGCAACAAATTTCTACTGGCTTACCCAAGGGAAAACTGGAGAAAATAGATAGACGTAAAGGATGCACCCTCGGTATGTGAAATCTTCCTTTCAGGATCAGGATAGTAGAGTTGGAGCAATCTTGGAGCGAGTTCATTCAGATGTATGTGGACCATTCTCTACAGCCTCCACCATTAAGAAAAGGTACTATGTTATTTTTATTGATGATTTTTCTCGTAGATGTTGGATCAGACCTTCTTGAGGTTTTGTGAGTTGAAATCCTTAGCAGAGGAAGAATATGGAAAGAAAGTAAAAGCCTTGCATAGCAACAATGGTGGAGAGTATGTTTCCCAGTAGTTTAAAGACTTCTATGCTGCAAAAGGAATTAAAAGGGAATTGACGACACCCCATAACCCACAACAGAATAGGGTGGCTGAAAGGATGAACATATCTATTGTGAGAGAAACTAGAGTGATGTTTCATGACCAAAGCCTACCACTTCATCTGTGGGTTGAGGCATGCAATACAACAGTGTACCTTTAGAACAGAAGTCATCATCATATCTTGGGGATGCAAACACCTATGGAGGCTTTTTCGGGGAAGCAACCAGATGTGCGTCACTTCCGCATCTTTAGATCTTCAGTTTACTGTCATGTGATCAAAGATGACAGTAGTTTAAAGACTTCTATGCTGCAAAAGGAATTAAAAGGGAATTGACGACACCCCATAACCCACAACAGAATAGGGTGGCTGAAAGGATGAACATATCTATTGTGAGAGAAACTCGAGCGATGTTTCATGACCAAAGCCTACCACTTCATCTGTGGGTTGAGGCATGCAATACAACAGTGTACCTTTAGAACAAAAGTCATCATCATATCTTGGGGATGCAGAAACCTATGGAGGCTTTTTCGGGGAAGCAACCAGATGTGCGTCACTTCCGCATCTTTAGATCTTCAGTTTACTGTCATGTGATCAAAGATGCTTGGAAGAAGCTAGACCCAACAAATAGGTTGGGGATACTTGTGGGGTACAGAGATACACCCCACAACTATCGTGTGTCTTTTCCTGCCAGTCAGAGGATCATAGTGCATAGGGATCTGAAGTTTGACGAGTAGAGAGCCATGCGAGTGTCACTTGAGAAGGAGCTCAAGTTACATGGCGACGAGGAACTTTTAGTTTCAAAGGAGGAGGAGCCTCCTGATGATGTGGATCATCCACATGCAGAGGATCCAGTAGTGGAGACCACCACTTCTGGAGAGTCTTCCAGAGACGGGCATAAATGGTTGCCGGAAGCTGACAAATTGATTCTAGATGTGAGAGATAATGTGGGGTATCCCAGGTTGGGGAGTTGATGCAATTTCAGGAGGCAATGCAGCAACGAGTCTGGGTTGATGCAATGGTAAAAGAGTATGATTCTATCATACGAAACATTGTGTGGGATGTTGTCCCTAGACCTGTGGACAAGTCAGTGGTTAGTTCCCGATGGCTTTACAAGGTAAAGCAGGCAGCTGATGGAAGTGTTGAGAAACACAAGGCAAGGTTTGTTGCCCGTGGAGATCGACTATGATAAGACTTTTTCTCCTATAGCAAGGTACTCATCTATTAGATTGATGTTAGCTCTATCAACTCAAATGGGTTGGAAGATCCATCAGATGGATGTGAAGATGACGTTCCTCAATGGGAAGATTGAGGAAGAGGTATAAATTGAGCAACCCGAAGGATTTGAGACCTTCGATCACGAGTCGCATGTCTGTTGACTCAAGCGAGCATTATATGGGCTGAAGTAAGCACCCCGTGGTTGGTATACCAGGATCAACAACTATTTCACCGGGTTGGGCTTCACAGGGAGGACCTTGCAAGAGAGTTCGAGATGAAGGACATGGGCCTCATGCACTACTTTCTAGGCATGGAAGTGTGGCAGAAAAATGGGGAAGTATTTGTGTCTCAAGTCAAGTATGCCAATGAGATACTCAGGCGCTTTCACATGGAGAAGTGCAAGCCCATGCAGATTCCTTTAGCTGGGAACTCGAGGAAGGAGGATGCTACTTTAGGTGAGGTAGTAGTTGCTACTATTTATCGACAGCTAGTGGGTTCACTTATGTATGTAGTGAACACACGACTTGACTTATGCTTTCTGGTGAACCAGCTAAGTCAAGCTAGGGTTTAGCTTACCAAGTGGTTTTGGAAGGTAGCGAAGCATGTGCTAAGATATCTTAGAGGCACTACATAATATAGATTATGGTATAGATGGACAAAGGGAGCGAAGCTGCAAGGCTTCACAGATTTGGATTGGACAGGTAGTCCATCAGACCGGAAGAGCACTTTTGGAGGAATCTTCAACCTTGGTTCAGCTGCAGTTTCTTGGTATAGTAGAAAACAGAGATTAGTTGAACTTAGCTCAGTAGAGGTTGAATACATGGCTGCCAATTAGGCAGCATGTGAGGCCATTTGGATGTGGAAGATTGTAGTGGGATTGTTTGGTCAGATGATGGATCCTAAAGTGATATACTGTGATAATCAGAGTTGCATAAAACTCTTTGAGAATCCAGTGTTTCATGATAGGCGCAAGCATATAGATATCTGTTATCATCATCTACGGGACTATGTTGTCAAGAGGATCGTGATGTTGCGGTTTGTTTCGACTGAGAAGCAGGATGCAAATATTTTGACAAAGGCATTCTCAAAATGCAATTTTGAGTTCCACATAGATAAGATCGGGGTGACTGATAATCCCTTTCTTGTTGAGAGGGAGTGTTCAAAAGTGTGCAACAAGAAATGCTAAAACTAGCACTGCTATAAATAGGCCAGCTATAAATAGGAGTTTAACCATTGGAGATCTTATCAACAAAGGGTGAAAAGTGAAAGTACTAAAAATAACTTTTCTAAAAATAGCATTTTAGGATTCCTTCTTATTTTAGTCAGTCCTTGGACTAAACATAGGAAGTAAAACTCGAATTTGATATCAACACCAATTTGAAAATTAATTAATTAATTCATCTTGAGTTAAGTAGTTAAGGAAAATCAAATTTGATGTCCATGTGAGGACATGCAACAGTTTCTCCTTTGATTGAAGAATTTATCCATCAGTCAAAGAGATAAGAGTGAGTTGTAATATTGAGTTGTAATCAATTGACTTAGTTTAACTTAGTCAAGTCCAGGTAGATATGGTTTGATGGGTGTTCTATTGACTTACCTATAAACTTGGGAATATCACTGGGAAACTTTGTAGGAATTTCTAGCCAAAACGATAAATAGAGAACAGGATCATTGATTAATCGAGAGAGGTAAGGTAAATCCAAAGTTGCAATGAAAGGGAACTAACAATTAGGATCTTGTTGTGCATATTGATAACCCTGAGGGATGGGTCCTATATCGGGAGGAGGATACCCAAGATATCCTAGAATAGCTTGAGTAGTTGGAATTTGCATAACTCCTAGATACCCAGGATGAGCCATACCGTATTGCGGTTGAATAGATACTTGAAAAGTATGACGTGGGTATGGTTGATTTTGGAACAAAGGACCCTCACCCATTTGACCTTGAATGAATTGTCCTTGAAAGGGTTGACTCTATAAAGGTTGACCTTGGAGGAATTGGGTTTGAAAAGGTTCACCTTCAAGAAACTAAATCTGGGGCTGAACTTGTAAACTTTTCCCTTGAAGCAACGCTTGAATGTATGGCATATTAGGCTATAAGACATGTATTTGGGGTATATCCTTAATTGTAGGAACAATTTGAATACTAGATACAGTCCAGACAATGATAATGACACTTCCATAAATGTAAATTCAAGTCTACGTTGAAATAAAAGCTAAATTTTCAAAAATTTCAAAGGCCTGGCCACATTCGAAATACAAAACAAAAAGCATGCACAAATATGTGCTCCGTTGGTGAACAAAATCAACATAGATATCATAAACCCAAGAAAAATAAAAAAAATCAAGAAATCAGCCAATGGATGAGCCTCTTACCTATTTAACCTCAATGAAGATACCTTGATGTGAATTGATGCAATTCCTCAATACTTGATAACATCTGCAACAATAAACAAGATCAAAAGCATATGCAATATAATGACCCAAACAAACTTAACCTAATGTTCAAGGAGATTATGAATTGAATTTTCCTTAATAAACACTTTAAACAATTATATTAATTAAAGATAAAGAAGAGCCTTACAATGTTCGCCTTGATGCTATAAGGTTCCTCCCAAATGTATTCAATCTCCTCCTTAGATGATAAGTTTTCCAATCTCAAACTATAAACATAAGTCTATATTCTTTGAGTTCTCACCTCCTCAATCCACCCACCCTCTATTCAGTTTATAAGCCAAGAGGAAGATGTTTTAGATCCAAAATAGGAGGGTGAGATCCCCTAATTGAGGAAAATCTAGGAAAATCAACACATGTGATACTTGACAAGGTGTGACAACTATTTTTCCTAAATTTCCCATCATTTTCAAGATATTGTTGGTTGTTTGAATTCTAAGGGAGTTCAATTAAACATGTTCAAGGATGGTAAAAAGACCCATAAACCGATCAAGTGTCATAGTGACAAATTGATGTGTAACACTCAAAGATGCAAGCGTAAACCACAACTTCTTGAATTACATCTTAAGGTCTTAGAAGCTTAGAGAAATTGTTTATATGTCAATAAAGGGGCACTTTCAACTATACTCCAAGCCATAGAGGTCACACAAATTCTAAAGTCTTAGCACTTCATGTTACTAGTCAATTATGCACTCAACACATACATAGGGAAACATGCAAAACAATGGTCAAATATTGTAGTTGTGAATAAGATCAATGCCTCCTTTACACCTTTGGCATAGTAGAAAGATCAATTAAAATAATATAAACCACGAAACAACACCACTTAGTTTTCCTATCAATCTCCATTGGAAAGATGATGACACAAATGGATTTTTCCCATTCTACAAGCCACCAAGATATGTCATGGATATAATCAATTAACCTAATTCATAGCCTCTCTCACCAAACTTCAATTGCATAAGTTACAAAAACATACACTAGTGACTAGACACTTCTATCATTAAACATAGACATAGTATTAGGAACACATGATAAACTTATGTAATAATTCTCCTCACACATAGAGTCAACATCATCCTTCTTATGCCACCAATAACTTATCCCAATAGGTCTATAGCTAATTTCAAGAGAAACATTTCAATTCAATAGTTAACAGTGCAAATACAGTTCATTCAATTAATCTAGGATACATGCTCGCAAAGTACTTGTGAAGACATGAGCCTTCAACCTAACCTTGCAAAGGTCAATCCTCTCAACTATTAATTCAATACTTGAAAAATAGGATTTGAAGATCATTTTCAAAAACCAACTCAAAAATGTTGAAATTCCAACAAGAAAAAAATGACTTGTGCTCCTCCTCATGTAACATTAACCCACTTATTCAGCTTGAATTTTTTTATAGAAAGATTTTGAAACAACTATGAATCAACTCAAAGTGATCTAGATAAAGAAATATCCTTATACAACTTCTTGCATATTCCAATTTTGCATATAACTTTGTAGTAGAGTCAGTTAAATTAACCTTCAAGTGCACTTGCCAACCTTCAAACTTCATATTAGTTTTGCAGCTCCATATCTAAGTGCCACCATCATCAAAAGTAATAAGAGATTTATTTTTCAAATAATAAACCTATAAAAAGGACTCTCATAATCAATCTAAAGCATAATGTTAACATATTACTCGATAAAAAGTTGTTGCACCACATTTACAGTAATACAATAATGTCAACTACATGAAACTTTCTAAATGATACATAATTGCTACATGAGAAATTTAATTTAACCTATTAACATTCGAATAAAATAATAAGAAACCAATTAAAAACAATTAACCTAAGAAACCAATTAAAAACAGTTAACCTAAGAAATTAACTTTTGTCACCACAGACTTATTAAATTCAGAGGTTAAATATTCGTAAAAGAGGAAATCATTTTCTATCCAAATCCAGACCCTAAAAACACCAATGTTATCGTGTCTATTATACCAAATTCTAAACCTGTCTTACATGACAGAACTACTAAATTCGGAGGCTAAATATTCCTATTTTCTTTCAAAATCCAGACCCTAAAAAGACATGGTTATCGTAGCTATTATACCAAATTCTAAACCTGTCTTATTTCAGATAAATTGTTTTACTTCACTTCTATGTGAGGGCTTGGTTCAAAGGCTATAGCTTTGTATAATTTACTGTAAGTCTCGTCTCCGTTGCAGAAATAACTTTTGGGACAGCGAGGAAGCCAATCCCAAGTGTTATCAATTAAATTGTAGACCACCACCTTTACCACTGGTGATGATACGACCAACTCGGGTACAAAACACACGTGATCTCCCACTCCGGTGTAGCAATTCCATAGACAATTCAATTCCATAGGAATTAAATCCAATTCATGAGGTGTGAATTGTTGTGCCATCCATTCCCTGCATAAGCAAGAAGGCATCCGGGCGATCTCCACCCATTCGTTGCCCTCCTCTTTCTTCAACTCCCACACAATAATCACAATCTCAATCTCCATCCCCACATCGCCCTCCATCACCATCTCCATTTCCATCTCCACATCGCCGTCCCTTTGGAGTAATATCCCTTTGGCTGCCACTAATAGTAGACGCGAACCACATTTGATCATTTGTGGCGAAGACGCTACAACCTCATTCCTATTCTGCACTATTTCAGGGAATGGAACAAAATGCACAGCAATAGGAATGGGGTTCAGCGCTACAGCTGAACTGTTTTCCTCCAATGGAATTGTGAAACACACGATGTCTTTTTGGCGGTAAGTGTAGAATGAACCGTTGTGGAAAACAAGCTCGGAGCATGGTCGCAGCCTTAAATCCTCCGGAAAGTATCCACCAATATTCCATCTCTTTTGGGACGGCTCGTAAATTTCCACACTATGTCTTTCGAACACTCCATTTGCATTCAAGGCGTTTCCAACGGCTATAACTTTAACTTTGTAGGAGGATCGCTCCTTATTGACAACGAGGCAATCAGAGAAGGGGTTTGACTGTGGGGCTGGAATGTCCAAGACGGTTCGTGTATAAGGGTTACAGAGCTTCCCATAAATTCTGCGATTGCAGGCGTGGAATGTCCTGCTGACAAACATTAGTCCTGCCGCTGAGTCTTTGTAGTAGATACCCTGACTGCATATTGTACAGCTTTGCGATACACAGTCCTCTAGGAAAGACAAGGTGAAGGAACACTTAATCCATGTGCGTGTGTGGAAACAGAAAGACGCACTTGCCAATTTAGGATTCTTGTTCAACAAAACTAGCCGTGGCTGCTCAGTGTTGAGAGGACCCTGAACCTCACCCCACTTTGTCAGGAAATAGTTTGAAGAGAGGAAATCGTTCCATTGCTTACAAACCATGCGACATCTGAACACAGACTCCACCGGCAGCCGAGCAAGTATCTGGGTTCTAAAGTCGTCTGACGATTCTTCCAACAATGAAGCAAGCTGCAGAGCCACTTTTTGCATTTCCATATTTACAGTTCAACCGGATCAATGTAGAGGCGAAGATTGTTGATTGATATAAATAGAACATCTATTGTAACAAATTTATAATACGTATACTCATAGTAAATTCTGGTTATGAAACATTACGCACGTCGGCTTTACATTCACTCTCATTTAGTAATATTGGAAGTTCATCCATTTTTGGGTTGGGAAGCCTTGAGAGTTCATAATTTATTGGTTGAAAAGTTAGTTGAGTGGTCGAGCAATAACGGTTTACAGATTTTAAATTAAATATAGTGATTTGAAATATTCTTCACTCCCGTGGAAATGGGAGCTTAAAGTTAAAACTAATCCAAATTTAATGAATCCGGAAATATGGGTCAAAAAAGTAATATAAAAAGTTCAAACAAATGTCATGGAAATATATATATTTATGTTTTGGGTGGAAAAGTTTTTGATATTGTTTTAATCTGGAAATATGAGTTTAAAAGTAAAACTAATCTAGATTTAATGAATCCGGAAATATGGGTCAGAAAAGTAATATAAAAAGTTGAAACAAATGACATGGAAATATATATTTATGTTTTGGGTGGAAAAGTTTTTGATATTGTTTTTTAAGGATGTTTTATGCTTTGATGTTCATATTGGTGAAGAAGTGGGATCGAAGTGTGATGCTTATCTAAGAAGAATCTTATTTAAGAAGAATAAATATATATTTGTTTATATATTAATTTTTTTATTTTTCAATTTTTTATTTTATAGGCCGGTGTGAATGAATAATGGAAAATTTATTAAAAAAAATGTCAATAGTGGTTTTATTTTTTTGGATTTAATAAATCCAAAATGTAAAAAATAAGACAAATAATTTAAAAAGTTGGTACACATAATATTTGATTAACTTAATGGTTAAAAGCATGTGTTCTCTACTAAGAGGTCAGATGTTCAAAACTAGAGGGGGTAGAGTTTGTATGTCTTCCTAAACTTAATAGTCAAATCATTGTGGAGGTGGGTTCCTTGTCTCACAAACAAAAGGGTCTCATACACCAATTGGTGGTGACCTTAAAATTGGATAATAATAATAATATAAAAATTATTTTAAAAATGTTATTTTATCTTATTTTATTTTCTTTGTATTTAGCAATGCTTTTATGATTTATATATGATTATCTTATCTCAACCCTTATATTCTAGGCTGTTTTTAAAGAAAACTATTAAAAATGGGTGGGCTCAAAGGAAATATTAACAAAAAAAGGTTCCAGACTTATGGTTTCTCTTTAATTTCCTCTACCGCTCACCCTCATACTACTAGTGTAGAGAATTTTAGGTTTTCTCTATTATTTCAACCAACCCCTCCCTAGTGTTTAGGTTTTATCTTTTACTTTCCCCTAACAAAGAAAACATACAAATGTTTTTTCTCTCTCTCTCTCTATTATTTCCTCAATCATGCCCTTATCCCCCCTCACACACATTTTAAACATTTTTAATGTTTTCTACATTATTTCACCCCACGAAGGTCATATTGTGGGGTGTGTTTATGTTTTTTATATGATTTCCCCAACCAACACTCGAAAAGGGCAGGTGGTACAAGTGGCAGGTGGGGGAAATAATAGTGAAAATAAGTGGGAGGGAAAAATGATAGATAAATCATCAAAAGGTTTGTCTATAGGAATAGATCCATGATAAGTGTCAAAATACTTGCTTCATGATACATCTCACATTCCCAAGCTCTAAAAAGAGACATCATAACAATGAAGTAAATTGTAACTTTATTTTGAATTATTATGATCAATAATAATTGTAAAAGAAAATAATATAAGAGTTAACCACATATACACTTGAAAAAACAATTAACACTTTTATTAACCATGAAGATTCATCCGCCCATACTTTATCATGGATTTTATTAACTTGTAAATAGGTTTTATTATAGTATCATGGGTCAATACCATTGATTATCAATACCACATGCATAAGAAAACCAAACATCATTTTAAAATGAAAACATTTTATATATATTTATTTTGTTTTAATTTTCTCTCTTTTTCAACTTTATTTATTTTCTTTTAATTTTATAACTTTTTCCTATTTTTCTTTTGTAACTAAGCTTAACGAATCTATTGGATGGTAGTGGGATTCTATGAAGATGGGATAGTTTAATTCCCGCAAATGTGGCTAAAACTAAGACAAAGTGGGGAACCAACTCATCTACACCTCATGGGTATAGCATTTTTTAAATTAAATTCAAAAGCAAAAACATCATAACTACCTTTGAGACAAATTTCAACACTCTATTTTGAAAACTACTAAAAATATATTTCATTGAGGTTAAATATCTACCATCCATACTTATCAACATAATTATCCATTTAAGGGAAAGAGATAATTATTTGTTTATTTTGCCAATTTTAATGATTTTAAATTGTAAGAGTCTTAGTTTATTATTGTCAAGCCATCTTCAGAATCATATAGTATTTATATAATGCTAAAATAACTCACAATTGTTTTATGACAATTCATATAATAGATGCATGCTTATAAAGGATTTGCATAATCATTGTAACCACCCCTCCCACATTTACCCTCTTTCATTGACTTGCCCAGATAAACATGAGCTAAGGGCTACCGTGACATGATTGAAACTCCTAAGTATAGCGAAGGAAATGGAACTGACAAACTAAAACTTTTTCTGACCTTCCACAACATCCTTTAGGTGCTACAAGACCATAGATTCTAAGGAACCATCTGAGGAGGCTAAACCTTGAGTTGGACCTCATTCTCTTCCTTGGGCCCTCAATTGAACCCACAACAAGGTCTATATGCAGTTGAAAGCCTCGACTCACATTTACAAGCTTGCATCCATGTGACTGCAAGCTAAAATTTCCAATTAGGAGCATGTAGTCCCGGATTCTGAGCCTAAATTCTAGTTCAGCCTCTATACCACTGCCCATAGCTTCTTGTAACTTCTTAGATGCATAAATAACATATAGACAAAGTTAATCATTCAAAATTGAGTCAGTGACTTGACCTAACAAGGCCTAATCATGATAGTCATTTCTTCAAACATGTTGAGAACATCTAACCTACAAGTCATGAATGCATATCTGAACATTGGGGTCTGATGCTTATTTAAGAAGAATCATAAAGAAAGTCTAATACCCTCTCATAAAATTTGTAACAAGATTTATTAGCTTATGCATTCATTAACAATTCATCAATAAACCAAACGTATCAAGAGCCAAAACTAGAACATGTTATGAAACCATGCTTATAACCATCATATAACCAGAAAAATTATAGTATACCTAGGGGGGATAGTATGTGGTAAAGAGGGAGGTACCCAAGGGTTTAATGTAATAATGGGATCGGCCATAGTAATAAATAAAGTGGTTAACTCGCATCATGTAAGGTACCACAAGTAGTTAGCAATAATGTAATAAGCCCATGGTATTAGATATATGGTATTGAGGGAGCCATGGTAATGACCCATGGTGTTGTATGTATGAGGCCGATATAGAGGCTAGAGACTCCCCATTGAGAGAGGTCAAGAATTATTCTATGGACAAGCATATGGCTTGTGCAGTGTTCTCCTTCCTTAAGGAGTGAATGTATGGTGTTGCCCTACCTTATGGGTTTGATCAATAAAGAAGCATTTCTATCTATATTCAGATCTTGTTATTTATTGGGTTTATTTCTATTATCATATATTTTCAAGTCAAATCTATAACAATAATAACCATTATAAAACAACCATCAAAGCCACATAATAGCAAGTTGGTGTAGCGGCTACAACCACCCTTCAAAATTTTTCCTTAGCTTTGTTTTGGATCCTCCCTACTTGTGATGCAGAAAAGTGTTCCCTCTGTAGACAGAGGCAACCCCTCTAGCCCTAGAGTGGGTCTAGTCACAGCAAAGATAGATCAACAATAGATTTCCTTAGACAATCATAGTTGGAGGCCTACCTCAAGCAGTGGTCGATGAAGTTTCGTTGCACTGCTCCAGCTTCCGCTTCCTTCTCCTCAATGAGTGATCAACCTGAAACAATGCAAAGGAAATACAACAAAGCATGTAACTGGAAAAAAAAAATGATCTATTTACTCACAAAGTCAATAAGTCATGAGCTATCAAGTAGATTACATACAATACATAGGAAAACATCATTGATTGTATTAATAATAAAATAAGAGCAAGCTTACAACCAAAGTCTTGACATTGCAAGCCTTCTTAGAGGGTCCAACCAGTGTATTTCTCAAGCATTCACTCTTTGAAGATGGATCTCCCAACATAAAAAATCTCTCTCTCACTCATAAGTTTTAACACAAAGTTAAGGGCACTTCACAACCTCCCACAAGCTATCAAAAATCCCACACTTGTCATGCCCACACCAGCTATCTATCAAACTCAAAAGCACTAACAACACTGCTCAATCCAAGAAATTACCAACCAACTGATCATATCAAAGGTGAGTGTTTAAATAGGAGAAGGAGTCTCCATGAAAGGTGGAAGAGAGAGCTTATACCCAAGGAAGGTAGCAAAAATGACGGAATTTCCATACCAGAGGAGGAAGGGTGACACAAAATATGCCAACACAACCAGCTCTGGAGACATCCAGAAGTCCGACTGTTGGAACGAATTCGCCCAATCTGGATCATCACGAGTTTATAACTAAGCTTTAGCATTAACATTGCTAGTAGGTAATGTAGCCAGTGAAACAGTCGCTAAAGATAGCAAATAGCCTCGCACCAGAGCATGAAATCTGATCGTCACAGGAAATAGATGTACTTCTCCACTGGAGGCACGATTGGACTATTTGCGACTGTTGTTCGTCACATATATTAAGTCCATTCTCGCAATGAGGTAGAAAACTTAGGAAAAGTGGGTCAATTGGCAGCATAAGAGAGCATTTGTTCAATATGAGCATGTTTTACTTGGACACATGACACAGTAGGAGGACTGAGGTGAAGGCAGTGACAAATTACTGTGTAACGGATGCCCCATAATATATGAAGCCTGAGAGAGTGGGAGGGGTGAAATGCTTTATGAAACTGACTAAGCTGGAACACCATCTAGAAGAACCTACAGGCACAAGTACAACTGATGTCTCTGATAGTGAAATACATGTAGTATAAGCATGGGTGCAACCATCCAAAAGAAATACGAACTAGGTCTGTGGTATGGATGCATCCATCTAGCCAATAAGACCATGACAATGATAAAGTTATGGTCGTAGTCATCCATGAAGACTCAGGTATGGTCACAGCCATCCATCAATGAGTCCTGTAATCACGAACCAATCCACGTAGCTCGAACATGTGTAATCTGAGTTCGGGGTCTTGAACCCAACCGATCATAGTACAAATTCTAGCATGTGAATAGAGGTGCTGAAGTTGAGCATGAAAGAAAGTTGCTTGATTACCGGCCAGTGAGTAAAACCATTAACAAGCACGAGAGAAACCACGAATAATGCCAATGGTTCTCAAGGTACTGTATAGTACAATCCACGAAGTGTGAAAAATGATTTGAAGTCGAACACTCGTGGAATCACCCAATTGATGACCAATGATGAAAGTCGACCGTCAGGTGCGAAGAACTTGCCATTGAGGCATGCAAGCTCCAAGGTACCAAAGGGGATCTCTAGATCAATCTCTTAGATAATGAGCTGATGTCGACAGGAGAAGATTCATCATAGGAGGGCCATAATGTTTCCCCATCAATGACACAAGATAAGGAACAAGCGGCAAATGGCGAGATAGAGTATCAAAGGAGGAGGCAAGGAGGTAAACTGCAGGAGGATTATGCTCTTGAACATATTAGCAACATGACTCCGAAGAGTGGTAGCATTCAGGTACCAAGGGATCAGAGTCTTGATGCAGACATCATGGATCAATGGAATGAGGCTAAATGGCAACCCAAACCCACAGAAGGCCAAATAACGATGTATGGATATCCCAACCTGACAAGAAGAAAAAGTGTTGATGTTCAAGAGTGACTAGCTGCCACAGATGATCAATGGTGATTTCCAATTTTTCCCCCACCATCATTGGCAAGTACCCCAATTATTTTTGAAAACAAGCTTGAAGGGGATAACATGTGCTTGTAATATAAGTTCGACCTTCAGTACAATCCAACCTAGTAATAGTTTAACAAGCCCTAGGGAGGAGAATCTCGAGTCTCATCATGGTGACGAGTCCAATGTCGTCAGGGTTTAACGAGTTCGACATAAGTAAAACTCGGAGTCTTTTTCATGTTTAGGGAGTTTGAAAAAGACACGGAAAAGAAAACTCCATGGGGGTCCTTTTTCATAGATTTATGTCTCTCGATCCTGAAAAAGTATAAAACAATACTCGAAAGAACCACTTGACTATTACAATCAAGGAGTACTTTTAGTGATTAGTGACCTCGACCTGAAAAAGTAGAAAAGCGATCGAAACCAAGTCGTTTCATAACCAATAACGAGCCCAAAACAAAAGCTTGACAGTCTTTTCATGTTTATACGGTCGGAAAAGAGCTTAAATTAGACCGCCTCTCATTTCGTTTAACGAGTCAAAAGGAAGAACTTGGCTATCTTTTTGTTTTTTAAGTCGGAAGATAGTGTTAAAGATGACTTTATGGACCAAGTGCACACGAAGTACGACATAACTCCACTACCTGTAGTTCTGCACAAAACACGTCAAATGTAAAACCCATTCGACATGAATGATTGATATATGCAGAAACACAGTTAAAAACCAAAAACTCCAATTAACCATGCAATAAAAATGGAAAAACCCCACATTCTAAAGTAAAATTTTTAATATTTCAAAAAATTACTATAAAAAGGGTGTCGTAATACCATTTGCACTGTTCATTTTACCTTGGAGCGTTTGGAGCACCAACTTGAGCAAATTTCTCAAGCTGATTCCGACCTCATCCATCCATGGTTCGTCTTGAAACCTCCACCAAGTAAGTACATTTATCCCTGCACTTCATTTTAGTAGTCTTTTTATGCAATTTAGCATTAGGTAGGTGGATTTAGGCAGATTTTGTAATCCGAGTATGCCGCTCGGTTGTCACGGGAAGGCTGCTCGGGTCTGTGATGACCGAGCATGATTTAAACATAACACCTTCCGATTGTAGCGACAATCTGATGTATTCTCGCGATGATCGCTGGAAAAATGAACTGTGAACTGAGCGCCATTGCGACCGTTTTAGAAATAGTCGCGATGGCGACGTGAAATTGATTTTTTGCATAAATTATGAATTCAAATTTACAAAAGGGGTTCTAATTCATTTTTTCTTGTCATGTAGGGCATCATGGCATTTGTTTGGCACGAACGAACTCACGATGTCAACGATGAGGAAGCCTTTGCTAATGCTGGGTGCTGAAATGCTTTACATATGTGCGGGTAGCTAAAATTCTTCCTTACTCCGCACCTTTGAGCCCGACCCGATTTGTTAGAGTTATTGATTTGTGCTTGGAACCCAACAGATGGAAATTTCATTATCTGGGGTAGAGACATTGAGTTCAACGCTACAGATATATATTTCCTGATCGGATTGTCCCATCGCAGTGAGAGGCCGATTCTAGAGGGCCAATGAACCAGGGGTGAATCACTAGAGATGTTGATGGCATGAGTGTGCCCACGGGAACGTAAATAAAAAAGCATGAAGGTGGCAATTTTGATGGTGGAAGACTTGGTTCTTCATGCAGTTCTATTTATGGTGACGAGGGCAGCAGGCTCCCAAGCCCAACACAAGGCAAAAAAGACCCAACTCCGGTTGGCTCTTGAATGCCTCAAGCCAACCATGTTCAACTGGGTAGAAACAATGACGACCAACATGAAGAGATAGCTTACCAACTATCATCGTGGGGACATGAAACATTTTGGCTACGAGTCTATCTTGATCCTGCTCATGGCGGAGCAAGTGCTGGCATTGCAGTTACAGGATATGGACCTGGACAGGCCTAGACCATGAGAGACTAGGATCACACGGTGGGCACATGTTATGCCACGAGGAGGTGGCAGACGACCAATGTCATGGGGGACACTATTCCATGTGTGGCTAGATCGCCAGACGATCTTCGTTGAGGACTGGCCATATGCTGGTATGGACTTTCTTGGAGACCGCGACATGTAGCTGCCCACGGGTGAGCTATGGGACGATGGCGGTAAAACACTTGATCACACTATTTTTGTATATTGTCTTTTATGATGTTTTTTAGATTTTTTCATGCATATGTCCTAATGATGTACTTTATGGTATTTGCAGATGTGGGACCAGGGAGGCCTGTGGGACTAGCTCCAGAGGCATGGAGGGATCCACAGGGCATCAGAGAGCTAGCCTTGGCTCCCCCAGCTGGCGATTCAGTGGAGACAGTGGCCCAAAATCTTGAGGGCCTAATGGCGGGGATCCCTGATTACATGGGGATTGAGGAGGTCCCCATAGAGTTCTAGATACATACAGTAGGGGTAATACCCAGGGTGCACTGATTATTGAGGTGGGTCGCACGAGTGGTGGTGTGCTATAGGGAGCATAACCCACTGCAGTAGATGCTTAGGTTTTATTTCCTGCTGATTTTTTGAGAGACATGTGTCTCAGATGTACAAAGAACACATACTCTATTTGGACATATACACTTATTTTTTGAGTGCCTCGGTGTGCCACACGAGATATTCCTATGGTTCATTATTGTGTTCTAAATGCTTCTATATGCTATTTTAATTACATGTTACACAAATGTCTGTCTAATACATGGTTTGCTAATGCATCAGTTAACATGTTTAATCTTCTTGGAATGTGTTGACATGTAATAAAATCAAAACTCCTTTCTAACAATTTAACACATAAATACAACCTTAAATTCCGATGATCTCTCACAGAATAACACCCATTAAGCTGGTGGACAACAAGCTGAGAGTCCAGATTCACAACCAATGAACGAATGCTGAGGGTAATAGCCTTGGTCAATAATTCAATAAAAACACTATATTTAGCGACATTGTTTATGGTACAACCCAGACAAACACCTTGAAGGTCTATTAACTCGCCGTGAGGATCATAGATCACCCATGCCACAGAGGATAGGTTGCATGTACTGCGGTAGGCACCATCAGCGAAACCAACATAAGGTGTACCAGACATCTTCACAAGAAGCAAAAAGACATAATAAGCGGAAATTATGCCTACACACCAAGCCAGACATGAAAACACACACACAACACACCTATTGAAAACACACGTATGTACAAATTAGAATGCATGGGATTCATGCGTAATATTTTTTCAGATAAAGCCCATTTCGGGGCTTATCTAGAGGGTTCCCTTCATAATCAATTAGCTCATAGGACCCTTTTTGCAAAACTCACTTTACAATATAAGGCCTGTGCCACATAGGCTCAAATTTTCCTGCCCCCACCTTATCATTCACTTGATCATAAAGCAAGACTAAATCTCCTTCAATGAAAGAACGAGGATGGATAGTATGATTGAAGTGATTTTTCACTCTGTTCTTTTGTGCTTCAATGGCTAGAGAGGCGAGTCGATGGGTATTTTCTAGTCGCTCTAGATAGAGAAGACGTTCTTCTACCAGAGTAGTGTTGGGGAGTAATTCGACGACTAATTTCAGAGAAGGGATCTCACACTCAATCGGAAGGGTAGCCTCTAGACCATAAACCAATTGGAACAAGGTGAACCCAGTGGCATCCTTCACTGAAGTTTAGTAGGCCCATAAGGTGGAGAACAACATCAAATTCCAGTTGGACTTGTGCATGCTAATGGTGCGTTGAAACATTGTAACTAAAACTTTGTTGACAACTTCGACTTGGTCATTGGCCTGAGGATAATATGGTGTCGAGCTATCATGCCGCAAGATCAGCTGGGTTGTTAACTTAGTCATCATATGATTAGGAAAGTGTTTGTCGTGATCAATGATGATAGCCTGAGGGACTTCGAATCGTGAAATAACATGATTGAATAAAAATTGCACCGTTGTGTGACCATCCTCGGATAGTGTAGGCATTGCCTCAGCCCATTTTGTGAAATAATCAACGACAACGATGATATACCCATGCCCCCTGGCCGAGCGAGGTTTATAGGTCATATAATCAATGTCCCATTTGGAAAAACGACCGACAATAACAACAGGGTGCAATGAAACAGGAGGCGCGTGCATCTTCTGTTGGTGGATTTGGCACTCATGACAAGAGCAGAGACAAGAATGCAATCTTTGAAGATAGAGGGCCAAAAATAACCAGTATGGAGAATCTTCTGAGTAGTAGCATACCCAGACATGTGACCAACACAGGTGCCAATATGGCAGTCATTTAGAATTCATTCGGCTTCCTCAAATGTTAAGCATCGACGGAGAATAGAGTCAACGCCGAGACGGTACAGGGTGTCCCCAATAATGCAATAACGTTGAGAATGATGGCGAATCCATCCTCGAGCATCCTTGGACAAATCAGGATGTCTAAATATAGACAATAATATCCCCATACTAAGGATCGAGGTTACTAATCAAGAACAAAGTTTCATCCGGAATATGGTCCTGTAACCGAGAGGGCACGGTAACAGATGGCAGAGAGCAAAGCAATTCAACGAAGATGAGGGACTTCTTAGACTTGGTGGTGGTGAAATGCAAGTCGAACTCTTGAAGGATGACAATCCACTTTGAGTATTTTCCCCCCAGTAACTGACGTGACAAAATGTACGTCATTGGGTTGCAATCAGAAATCACAGTCCTGGTGCGCAATAATATTTAATGGCGGAAACGTTGGATGGCATAAACGGCGGCCAATGCCAACTTCTCGACATAGGCATAGTGAGTTTCCGTATCAAGCAGATTGTGGTTGAGATAATAAACAACATGCTCGGTACCATCATCGTCTTAAACTAGAACCATGTCGATGGTGGTATCAACAGCTGCTAAATAAAGAGAGTAGTCCTGGCGATAATCAAGGGGACATAATAAAGGAGTAGAAACAAGGAGAGCCTTGAGGTGCTTGAATGACTCTTATGCAATAGTATCCCAAATAAAAGGGGTGTCGCGTTTTAATAACTGCATATAACCTTTAGCCACTTCAGAATAATTCAAAATAAATTGGCATAAAAAATTCACTTTACCTTGTAGACTCTGCAATTGTTGCAAAGAAGCAGGGGGAGGAAGATTCAGGATGACCTCTACTTTAAGGGGACCTAGATGGATACCCCCTCGGGAGACGATGAACCAGAGAAGTCTGCCTAACTCAACACAGAAGACACACTTATGTGGATTAAGTCGGATACCATAGTGTCTACAATGAAGAAATGTTTTTCGAAGGTGGGTCGGATAGTGTCTAAAATTGCATATACACCTTGGCAGTCATATGAAAACCAAGGACTTTCCGTACGGAAGTCAATCTTCCCGAATGCTATGTTCGGTATGTTGGGTTGTGTTATATTCTTTCCACATAGTTAACAGGGGGTTTGAGGGGTACTCGTAACCCCACTTTATGGGGTCTGGGGCAACGCCCCAGAAAATTTTGGTTTTGGACCCTATGTTAGGTTGGGCAGACCCACCTATGGTTTTGTGCATGATTTACGCACATGTTTTTTGGACACGATGGTTTTCGGTCCATGGTTTTGGATGCGATGGTTTTCGGTCCATGGTATTGGATGCTTT
>APFE030943219.1:48035-61047 GCA_000404065.3 Pinus taeda | reverse complement strand
TCCCGATTTTGGGATCCAGTGGGAAATCTCTGTGTATATGTGTTTTATGTGTTATGCTCTCGCATTTTTATTTTTCCTGTGATTTAGAATTCGTATGTAGGTAATTTCTGTACGGGGTTAAAACCTACACGGTACATTATAGTTTGCAAGGCAGCAAACATGGCTTCCTAAGGATATAGGATGATAACCTAGTGGGGTCTCCCAACATATACTCGATGATACGTGGGAGCACAATTCCGTACTAGATCACTATTGAGTCATAGGAGGAGGAATCACCCAACCTTGAGCGAAAGAAATAGTGACTAGGTTTAATGACGCTAGAGCACGTCTCTAGCTTAAACCTCTAAGTAATGAGCGTTATGTTCCAATGCGTTGTTAGGTTTATTCAATTCATTTTAAAGTTGATCTTGAATTATGTTTCAGTTTTTAGGCCTTACCGTATGTATACAACAAAACCTAGGATGGAGATAGAATGAACAAAAAATCATTTTGCTTTGATGAACACCTACCTACAGGGGGGTAGAGAGATCATTTCCAAACCAAGAAAACTAATATAAGCAAATACAGTCACACAATGCATACATACATCAATTCCTATAGTGCATGGATACTACTAATGAGAGATTTTATCATTCGCCTTCCAATATGCA
This sequence comes from Pinus taeda, assembly GCA_000404065.3. NCBI lineage: Eukaryota > Viridiplantae > Streptophyta > Pinopsida > Pinales > Pinaceae > Pinus > Pinus taeda. The sequence goes on along the minus strand of APFE030943219.1, from coordinate 60,397 downwards.
ACCTTGAAATGAAAATTCACTTTCACTTTCGTATACTAAATGAATGCAGTCTTTTGATTTTGATGTTTTAAATTTAAAAGAAATAAATAAGAAAGCATGGAAAAACTGATTGATCCAAACAATCGTGATCTATGTCTGGTAGTGAAAAGAAATTGAATCAATACCAAATATTGGTCCAATAATCGTCACTAAAAATCAACCAAAAACAAGCAATGTGGAAGGCTCAAACAAACAACATGAAAGTTGCAAATGAATCTTGAGAAAACCAGAAACCAAGCTAATTGATTCAAAAAACTTGAAAGAATGAACTAGGTCACACAAGAAAAAAATGCAAGATTCATTCAACAAAGCCAAAGAAAGAGTGCCTTAACCATAAACAGTGAAAAACAAGCTACTGAGCAAGAAAAAAAGAACAAGGAATCAACAAGACTGGTGAATTCAGGAGGTAGAATTAAAAAAATCAATTCTACATTAATCATCGTGAGGACAACACAAGAAACTAGCACTAATTAGCAACTAGCTGTAGCAACAGGGCAACATCATCGCGAAAATATACGTCTTTCCCGTGATGTACCAATTTCAGGAGTCGTCGCATCTGTGCGACGTTATTTAGCGATGCATAGGACTTTACAAAAGAGTGAGCATGACGTCAGCGCGACTGTTAAACTATTTTCTACAATGATGTTAAAAACAATGACAAACGAACGAAAACACCCAAACAAAAACCAGTCAATTGAATAGGCAATAGAGGGATTTCCCAGATTGATCTAGGTGATCCAAAAGACTGATAGTTAATCCCCAAACTTCAAGAGAGACCAAATCAAAATCAAAACAAGAGCAAATGAAAGAAAAACATAGGACAAACTCCCCAGTGGAGTTGCCAACTTGTGATGCAAGAAAGTGTTCCCTCTGCGAACAAAGGCAACCCCTCTAGCCCGAGAGTGGATCTAGTCACAACAAAGATAGATTAACAATAGATTTCCTTAGACAGTCATAGTTGGAGGCCTACCCCTCTAGCCCGAGAGTGGATCTAGTCACAACAAAGATAGATTAACAATAGATTTCCTTAGACAGTCATAGTTGGAGGCCTACCTTGCACTGCTCCAGCTTCTGCTTGCTTCTCCTCAATGAGTGATCAACCTGAAAAGATGCAAAGGAAATACAAAAAAGCATGTAACTGGAAAACAATAATGATATATTTACTCACAAAGTCAAGAAGTCATGAGCTATCAAGTAGATTACATACAAGACATAAGAAAACATCATTGATTGTATTAATAATAAAATAAGAGCAAGCTTATAACCAAATTCTTGACATCGCAAGCCTTCTCAGAGGGTCCAACTAGTGTATTTCTCAAGCATTCACTCTTTGAAGATGGATCTCCTAACATAAAAAATCTCTCTCTCACTCATAAGTTTTAACACAAAGTTAAGGGCACTTCACAACCTCCCACAAGCTATCAACAATCCCATACTTGTCACACCCACACCAGCTATCTATCAAACTCAAAAGCACAAACAACACTACTGAATCCAAGAAATTACGAACCAGTTGATCATATCAAAGGTGAGTGTTTAAATAGGAGAAGGAGTATCCATGAAAGATGGAAGAGAGATCTTATCCTTAAGAAAGGTAGCACAAATGACAAAACTACCATACCAGAGTAGGAAAGGCAACACAAACTATGCCAACAACTAGGTCTGGAGACATCTAGAAGGCTAACTTTTGGAATGAATTCACCCAATCTGGATCATCGTGAGTTTATAACTAAGCTTTAGCGCCGACATCGCTAGTAGGTAATGTAGCCAATCAGATTGTTGCTAAAGATAGCAGATAGCCTCGTGTCGGAGCATGAAATCTAACCGTCGTGGGAAATAGAGGTGCGACTGGACTGTTTACTACCACCATTCGTCACGTATATTAAGTGCATTCTCGCGATGAGGCAGAAAACTTAGGAAAAGTGGGTCAATTGGCAGCATAAGAGAGAATTTGTTCAATATGAGCATGTTTTACTTGGACACATGACATAGTAGGAGGACTGGGGTGAAGGCACTGACAAATTACTGTGTAACACTACTAACCATCCTCAACAGCATGTCTTGCACTATCAAGTACATGAGTTTCAGTCATTTTCTAGAAGCTTGCCAACCTATGCATGATAGCTTGCTTCACTCCTTTCACAGGCTGCTACTCTGGACTTGGTCTAGTTGCTAGCCGAGCAACTCCCTCAAGATATTGTGCAATTCTAGAGGGGAAATAGTCTTCCCTCTAGAAATTGTGCAAATCTGACTCACAACCTGCTAGGCTCAGAAACTGTGCAATCCTATCAAACAACCTTCCTAGTGAAAATTGCACAATCTAGCCCAGCGGGATAGCTTAGCTAAGACATTGTGCAATTATGGGTAGCAGTCAGCTACTCCTTCCAGGAATTTACGCAACGCTCTAGACAACTAGCCTAGCTTCCTCATAGAAACTGCACAAAAATTCCCCTCAGCCAAGTAGGTTGTTGCATGTTCCTTCAGGTTGACCAGTTCCACCCGGGACTGAGAAAAATTGACTTGCATGCATGGGCTGATTTTTCCTGAAATAGAAAAAAGAAATATGCAAAAAGCATCCTTGGATTTAGGGAGCTATTTTTAGCAGCTGGAGGTTACATCTAAAGATCATTTTGGAAACCTTCCTCCAAATGTCGCTTTTTCCTATATTTGTGGCATGCGTGTTATGAGCCTCAAGCTTATTTATTCAATGCTTCAGAGCTCATTCTTCACATCGATCTTGGAGCTCTGAGATCGCACAACACATCTAGGAATCTTCAACACATCCATCGCAGCTATTTCCATGTAAGTCTACTACACTTGTCTTTGTAACATTTCTATTTCTTTTTGTTTTTTGGCTTGTGTGAGTGCTTTTTGCTTGACCTATGTGAACAATTGTTCTAGTTTACATGCATATTAGCTTGTACAAGCACCATTTTAGTTTTCATTATCATCTCACCCCTATCTCATGCATGACACTATTTTGAACGAGCAGTTGTTGATTTGGCGACTCGTCTCACACACATGCATGTTGTTCCGTTTTCAGAATCTTGCATTCACTATTTACATGCACGATCATTCACCTCTGCTTACACTTAGCATCTCCATGCATTCACATCTTCATTTGCTTTCGGTTGCTTGTCGGAGGGTCTGGGCAACCTTGGCCCAGACTCTGTGTCATAAAGACAACATTGTGCAATTTTGGGAGGAGAGGCTCTTCCTTCCTCCAATAAATTACACAATTATGGCCAGTGACAACCCTCCAGTCTTGCCTTCTGCAATTCTAAGAAGCAGTGACTATTGGCCCAAAAAATTGCGTAATGTAGTCTTCGGACCTGTAGCTCTTGCTAGCTGAAATTGCACATTGTTAAATATCATCACCCATCATTGCACAATTCTAGCAGCCAAGTAGTCTCCAGATAGTTTGGACTTCCTTTCACGCAGTTCCAAGAGCTAGTCTCCCTGCCTCCTAGTGAATATGTAGCATGTAATCCCTCAAGTTTGCTTTGTTTTTAGCTTACAGATTTCTAGCAATGCATGTTGCCATGTCTGTAGATATAGTAGGTGTTCATCCACCTCTTAGCAGTTCAGGATCAATGGCCTCCAAGAGAGCAAGGTCAAAGGACACCGACAGAAGTACAACTCGAGCAACGATTAAGCAAGTGTCTATAAATTTTCCGATTTATGATGACACCAAGCTCATTAGGGGAATTATGAGGTCTAAAATGGGCCTCCTAAGAAAAATGTACAACCAAAATAAACTTTATAATAACCAATAGGATTCAAGATGATGATGCCAACCATGGGGGATGATTCACCATTTTTGGAGTAAAAAGTACAAAGATTAAAAAATAATAAAATAACAAAACTACTTTTTCAACTTATCTCCCTAAGTTTTTACTCAAATTTTGAGTCGTAGCACTCGTTGGATGAAAACTTTAATTCCTCATCCAAGGAGTATCCATGTTGCATACTTTAGATGGACCCTACTACACAAAAAATGAGAAATACATGAAAAAATGTGATTGCAATCACGTTTTTCATGTATTTCTAATTTTCCATATGGCATGGTCCATCGAGAGTATGCAACATGGGTACTCCTTGGATGAGGAATCAAATGATGCATCCAACGATTGTTTCTACTCGAAATTTAAGTAAACCCATAGGGAGATAAGTTGAAAACATATTTATTTTTCCCTCTAAAATTTGATGATGTAATCTAACCTTATTTTATTATATCTATTATTATTTTATAATTGCCTTAGGAGGCCCATTTTAGACCTGAAAAGTACCCTAATGTGATTGTAGACAAGGACATCAAGATAAAACGACAAGAGGTCAATGATGCATTCTTAGGCACATTTAGGGAAGATCTCAAAGACCTCCAAGTCTATGTGAATATTCACAAGTTCGGCTTGTATCAGATTGCATGTAGGTATCATGGGTTCCCATGCGTGGACATGATACATTTGATCATCTAGCACACTGATCCTGAGACGATGACATTGAGCAGTGTCAGCGAGACAGAGATTTATAACTTTAGGGCACGAGATTATCAACAAATGTACCATTTGTTGAAGCTAGTGATCACCATGGAGACACCCTTTAGAATACCCAGGGGATATCTTAAAGAACTAGTTAAAGGAGTCAACCCAATTTAGGATGACACCCAACTGTATTTACAAGACGAAGATACTATGGAAGGCATATCAATGCTTGGTCATCTTTGCATGTCGCTTGTATGTCCAAGAGAGCACGAAGATTGATTCGAATTTATACAAGAACAGAATAAAATACATAAATAACCATGAATATAGAGATGCATCGGAAATAATACTTCATTTCATTAATTTAAAATACTAAAATATGCTTACAAACAAAAATGGAAATAAACCAGCTAGGGTGATGGTAGCTTATCTCTGAGAAGCGATGTGGCAGCTACATGCCTCTTAACACCTATGAACTCTATTGCAATGAGGCTCGAAGGCCTATTTATTTTTTAGAAACAATAGAAAACCTTAAACATCTAAAAAGCTAACACTAGAAGATGAAACACCAAACACTGGGCCCCATTTGGGTAAATTGGTACATCAACTTCCCGGGGTCGTAACTTTGGCATATGATCTCCGTTTGACATGCACAATATATTGTTAGAAAGATCTATCCAAGAAATAAGACTTTGGAAAGACCACCATGGGTCCATCAACTGTTGTTGCTCTCATATTTCCCGAAAAACTTCATTTAGGACCTCAAAATGGCTCCAGAACATCAGGACTCGAAAAACTGCTAAAAATAGTGAATTGTGCTACAAATAAGGAAACTAAAAAACTAACAAAGACAGTTGTGGGGGTCCATGTGGGATAGGTTGGTTGGCACCAACGTCCACCTAGATCATTCCTCCCCCCTTAGGAAGCAATGGTCCCCATTGCGTTGAGTTCCTCCATGAGATGAGGAAACTGCTACTGAACTTGGTCCCTGGTGAACTGTTATGCAATCTTTGATGTGTCTAGTCATGGTGGGAAGCATGGTCGAGGGCAGTACACATTAAACACTTGGTGTCGGTGAAGGAATGAGGGAATGTTATGCTCCAAAGCATTGTTTCCCACAACCTTGGTAATGGTGTAAGGACCATGTTGGAGTGATCTGAGCTTCTGATGGGTTCTTGTAAGGCATTCTTTTTGTAGATGCAACCAAACTTTTTCGCCCATGTGAAACTTGTGTGGTACACCTGTAAGTGAGGAGAATTTGTTCCCATGTTCTTTCATGACTATATCCCTCTATTGCTACTGCTACATGGAGGAACCCTTAGCGAGGGTCATGGATGTGGCGAAAATCTTCCCCTTACTTTGGGAGCAAACCAGATAGAAAATAAATTTCTTAGTCTGGGAGATGAGCTTGCTACCTTTCTTAGTAGTGATCAAAGAGGTGGTGGTAGGTGGGGCTACCTCCAGTTTGCTGTATAATGAATTACCCAAAGTAATAATAACATCACGAGGCCTTGACTCATACACAACATGTCGCCTCCATAAGTATGGTGGGCTTAATAGTACATCACAAACATCAAAAGGTGCAACATCACACAACACCTCATCTATAATGGGCTTGATGTTGCAGGGAAGGTGACACTGCTGGTGGACTGTGAGATCTCATCCTTGGTGAAGCCTCCCGATACTGTATGGTTGTGGGTGTGGTGTAGTCAATAGGCCCAAATGCTTTATGACCTCGACTAAAATGAGGTTGTTTTGGCTCCCACTGTCAACAATGAACTGTAGTGGCGAACCCTTCATCCACATTTGTGAGTGGAAAAGACGCTCCCCCTCCTGTGGATCTTCAGGCTCATTCTTCTGGATCTTGGCAGTGGCAACAATGGTGTTGTGCTCTGCATCAATGATATGCTTCCCTTTCCGATTCCCCTTGTTGAGTTCTGACTCAGGGTTGGAACATGCATTTGATTCTCAAGCCTTCAGCGTAGCCACCAGTGACTGCTTGGTCCGACACTCACTTGTCTTGTGAGTGGGGCTCTTGTGGAACTCACACCACTTTCCTGTGTCCTTCTTCGACTTCATGGTGTTGTTATTTTCTTGTAGCTTCGATGGGTTGTCTTGGGTCACCCCGCCTTGGATTTTTCCTTTGGTCTTTGGATTCATAGATCCAAAGTCTCGCTTCTTTTGTTTAAACTTTTGGTTGATCTTAACAACATATCGATATGCCTTTCCAAGAAAGGAGATGTCCAGGAACTCCATCTCTTCTTGGATGTATCTATGTATGCAGTTGCGGTACTTGAGTACCAAATGTAGCTCAGGGTCCTTGATACGCAACTGTGTGCAAAGGGTATGAAAAATGTTTATGAACTCTTGCACATCTTGGTCCCTTCCCTGCCGTACCATGGTCCACTTTATGTACTTGTCCTCATAGCTTTTGACAAGGTAGTACTACTCCTTGATGGGATACCGAAATGAATTCCTCGTGGGTACGGATGAAAATAGGAGCCCGTACTTTCATCCTTCTGCTTGCAGTAGGTTTCCCACCAATCCTTGCCGTGGGGGGTTTCTTTCAGAAGAGCGAAAATAATATTTTCCCAATTGGAAAAATCATGAATAGAAAAATACCCTTCTAGCAGATTTAACCATTTATATATGGGATCTGCATCTATTTGACCCTTGAAGATGGGGATTTCAAAATTAAATTGTACCTTAAAGGGTGTGGCATTTCTAGAGTAGCTGTTAGAAGCTGACACATCGCCTACAGGTAGTTGTTGAAGGATCTGGGAAAATTTGTCCATCATCACATTCCTTTGCTGCTTGAGGGCTTCTTAGAGAAAGATTTTGATAGGATCTCCTACCCCCTTTTATTTCTTTTCATTAGCCATGGGAGGCCATCAGGATTTGCGAGGTTAGTCTTGCAAAGGTTTGACCAGTTCAAGCCCTAACTCCTTATATCCCGATCTTGTTGGGGACATGCAAAGAAAGATAGAGAAAGAGTAGACCGCTTTGATACCACGAATCCAGATTTATATAGGAATGCAATAAAATATAGAAATAACCATGAATATAGAGATGCAATGGGAATAATACTTCATTTCATTAATGTAAAATACTGAAATATGCTTACAAATGGAACTGGAAATAAACCAGCTAGGGAAATGGCAGCTTATCTTTGAGAAGAGATGTGGTAGCTACATGCCTCTAAACTCCTTTGGAATTTATTACAATGAGGTTGGAAGGCCTATTTATTGTTGAGAAACAATGGAAAAACTTAAACATCCAAAAATCTAACCCTAGAAGATGAAAAACCTAATAATGGAAAACCATAGTAATCCAAAAACCTAACATCAAAAAGGTAATATAAAAAGTTCGAACAAATGATATGGAAATATATATCTATGTTTTTGGTGGAAGAGTTTTTGGTATTGTTTTTTGAGGATGTTTTAAGCTTTGATGTTCATATGGGTGAAGAAGTGGGATTGAAGTGGGATATATATATTATAATATAATTATATATAATTATATATATATATATATAAATTTTATATAAATATATATTATATTATATATATATTTAATATATAATAATATAATATATATATATATATTATATTATTATTGATATATTATTTTCCACTTTTCTATTTTATAGGCAGGTGTGAAGGAAATAATAGAAAAATTATTCAAAAAATGATAACAGTGGTCCAATTTTTTTTGGATTTAATAAATCCAAAATGTAAAAAATAAGAAAAATAATATAAAAAGTTGCTACACATAATATTTGATTCACTTAATGGTTAAAAGCATGTGTTTTCTCCTAAGAGGTCACAAGTTAAAAACTAGAGGGGTAGAATTTGTATGTCTTCCTAAACTTAGTAGTCAAATCATTGTGGAGGTGGGTCCCTTGTCCCACCAACAAAAGTGTCTCATACACCAATTGGTGGTGACTTTAAAATTGGATAATAATAATAATATGAAAATTATTTTAAAAATGTTATTTTATTTTATTTTATTTTCTATCTTTGTATTTAGCAATGCTTTTATGATTTATATATGATTCTCTTATCTCAACCCTCATATTCTAGGGTGTTTTTAAGGAAATATGTCGTAGAAAAAATGGGTGGGCGCAAACGAAATAATTAAAAAAAGGGTTGCAGACTTATGGTTTCTCTATAATTTCCTCTACCACCCACCCTCGTACTAGTGTAGAGAATTTTATGTTTTCTCTATTATTTCAACCAACCCCTCCTTGGTTTTAAGGTTTTATCTTTTATTTTCCCCTATCCCCTACCATCGTATTGGGGTGGTGGGAATAACAGAGAAAACATAAAAATGCTTTTTTCTCTCTCTATTAATTCCTCAATCATGCCCTCATCCACCCTCATACACACATTTAAAACCATTTTAATGTTTTCTATATTATTTCAGCCCACCAAGGTCATATTGTGGGGTGTTTTCATGTTTTTTCTATGATTTCCCTGACCAACACTCGAAAGGAGTAGGTGTTACAAGTGGCAGGTGGGGGAAATAATAGTGAAAATAAGTGGCAGAGAAAAATGATAGATAAAACATTAAAAGGTTTGTACGTATTCTCTATTGTTTCCTGCAACCCCTTCCCCTGTGATAGTAGGTGGCCGGGGTGGGGGAAATAATAGTGAAAACATGTGGTAGGGAAAACAATAGTGACATTATATTTTCCTTATCCAACCGTTACCCACTTGTACTTTTCTATGGTTTGGGCAAATCCATTTTCAATTTTTCCTAGTTCTACGCTCAAATTGAATCGTTCACTTGATACTTTCATAAATTAAAAATAATTGATATGAACGAAACTCATTATATATATATATATTTATAATATATATATTATATATAGTATATATTATATTAATAATTATATATATATCATGATAATAAATACTTAATAAATATATATATGATATATAATTTAGCAAATCCACATGAATCAAATGGTTGATAAATGTCTATAGGAATAGATCCATGATAAGTGTCAAAATACTTGCTTCATGATACATCTCATATTGCCAAGCTCTAAAAGGAGAAACCATAACAACGAAATAAATTATAACTTTACTTTGAATTATTATGATCAATAATAATTATAAAAGAAAATAATGTAAGAGTTAACCATATATACATTTAAAAAAACAATTAACATTTTTATTAACCATGAGGATCCGTTCTACTTTATCATGGATTTTATTAACTTGTAAATAGGTTTATTCCAGTAATCATGGGTCATACCATTGATTATCATACCATGCATTTAAAAAACCAACATCAGTTCAACAGGAAAACATTATACTATATATATATAATATATATATATATATATATACTATTCTCCTCTTTTCAAATTTAATTCAACTTTTCTTTAGTTTTATAACTTCTTTTCCTATTTTTCTTTTGTAACTAAGCTTAACGAATCTATTGGATGGTAGTAGGATTCTATGAAGATGGGATAGTTTAATTCCCCAAATGTGGCTGAAACTAAGACAAAGTGGGGAACCAACTGATCTACACCTCATGGGTATAACATTTTTTAAATTAAATTCAAAAGCCAAAACATCATAACTACCTTTGAGACAAATTTCAACTCTATTTTGATAACTACTAAAAGTATATTTCATAGAAGTTAAATCTCTACCATCCATACTTATAAACATATTTATCCATTTAAGGGAAAGTGATAATTATTAGTTGGTTTTTCCAATTTTAATGATTTTAAATTATAAGAGTTTTAGTTTATTATTGTCAAGCCATTTATAAAATCATATAGTAATTATAACATGCTAAAATAGCTCATAATTTTTTTATGACAATTCATCTAATATGCACATGCTTATAAAGGATTTACATAATCATTGTAACCACTCCTCCCACATTTACCCACCTTCACCAACCTGCTAAGATAAACATGAGCTGAGGGCTACAGTGACATGATTCAAAATCCCAAGTATAGTGAAGGAAGTGGAATTGACAATCTAAAACTTTTTCTGACCTTCCACAACATCCTACAGGTGCTATAAGACCCAGAGATGCTAAGGAACCATCCAAGGAGGCCAAACCTCGAGTTGGACCTCATTCTCTACCTTGGGCCCTCAACTGCACCCACAACAAGGCCTCCATGTAGTTGGAAGCCTCGAATCACATTTACAAGCTTGCATCCATGTCGTCTTGGATTTTGAGCCTAAATTTTAGTTCAACCTCTAGACCACTACCCATAACTTTTTGTAACTTCTTAGATGCATAAATAACATATAGACAAAGTTAATCATTCAAAATTGAGTCAAAGACTTGCCCTAACAAGGCCTAACCATGATAGTCATTTCGTTAAACATGTTGAGAACATGTAATCTCTAGGTCATGAATGCATATCTGAAAATTGGGGTCTGATGCTTATCTAAGAAGAATAATCAAGAAGAGAAACTACCCTCTCATAAACTTTGTAACAACATTTATTAGCTATGCATTCAGTAGCAATTCATAAACAAACCAAACGTATCAAGAGCCAAAACTAGAACATGTTATGAAACCATGCTTAGAACCAACATATAAGTAGAATAATAACCATCATAAAACAACCATCAAAACCACATAAAAGCAAGTCATTATAGCGGCTACAACCACACTCCAAAATTTTTCCTTAGCTTCATTTTGGAACCTCGCTACCAACCATCCTTAGCAACATGTATTGCACTGTCAAGTACATGAGCTTCAGTGGTTTTCTAGTAGCCTGCCAGCCTCTGCATGATAGCATCCTTCAATCCCCTCACAAGTTGCTACTCTGGACTTGGTCCAGATACTGGCTGAGTACCTTGCTCAAGAAATTACACAATTCTAGACAGGAACCAGTCTTTCCACCAGAAATTGTGCAAATCTAATTGGCTGCCTCCTCATAGGGGCTTCACTCAAGGAACCTCTAACATATCACATGCATTTGTGGCATACTAATCAATACCCCTAATTTGACCACTATTGGAAAATAACTCTAAAAATCACATTAGTTAACCCCCTACCAAAGCAATCCAATACACCTTCCCAATTTAAAAACCCTTAGTTTCACTAGATATTGTAGGTTTCCATTTTTTCATTACATTTTTTATACCCGTTTATATTTTGTCATTAATTTTGAGCTCCATTTTTTATACATGCTAATATAAGAAACCTTTACTCCCTATATATATCCTAATATATTATGTCATTTTTGCCTGAATATATATCCCCCAATATGAATGCACATGGTATGGTATTTCTCCCCTAATGAAGCCCCTGTGATCCTGCTGGGCTTACAAACTGCGCAATCATGTTAGACAACCTGCCAAGTCAAAACTGCGCAATCTTGCCCACTAGCAGTCAGTTGCTCTCCATGAAATTGCGCAATCCATCTCGACAACTAGCCCAGCTTCCTCACAGAAACTACCCAAAACTTCCCCTCAGCCAAGCACTTTGTTGCATGTGCCTTTAGGTTGACCAGTTCCACTGGGACTGCGAAAACATGACTTGCATGCATGGGTTGATCTTTCCTGAAATAGAAAAAAGAAACATGCAAAAAGCATTCCTAGATTTTATGGAGCTATTTTTAGTAGCTGGAGGTTACATGCAAAGATCGTTTTGGAAACCTTCCTCCAAGTGTTACTTTGTAAGTTTTAACCCAGTACAGAAATTACCTGCATACGATTTCTAAAACATAGAAAATAAACAATGCGAGAGCATAACACATAAAACACATATACACAAAGATTTCCCCTAGATTCCAAAACTGGGACTACCAGCTTGATTTTTCATTATGTTCCTTTCAATGTTACAATACATATTTAT
>APFE030943219.1:0-42302 GCA_000404065.3 Pinus taeda | reverse complement strand
AGGATGCACCTGAGTCAATCAACCATGCCTCATGATCTACATGTGTACTTGAAGAAGCTAAGTACACATCTCCACCTTCATTTGAGGTGGTTTTCACCTCTGCAAAAGGACCCTCATCAGATCCCTTTCCTTTGTCAGGAGCTTTAGATTTACAGTCCCTTTTTTAGTTCCCTTCCTTTTCCACATTTCTAGCACACCACCTTTATAGGTTTTCTTAGAGATTTAAATCTCCCTTTAGATTTAGATCTCCCACTTGATGACTTATTTTTGTTTCTGTTCTGGGTCTGCCCTCATACAAAAAAGGCATCACCATTTTGGCTCTCCATATTTTTCTGTCTCATCTCCTCCATCAGCAAGGATGAGACTATTTCATGAAAATGCAAGGCAGTTGCATTGCTAGCTATTGCAATAACCAGACTATCCCACGAATCTGGTAGAGAACACAACAAAATCATTCACTTATCTTCATCTGAAATTTTAATATCAATAGATGCTAACTAACTTACCACAGTATTAAATGCATTGAGATGCTCTGTCACCAAGTCTCCATCTTTCATCCTTAGGTTATATCGCTTTTTTTGCAGGAACAGTTTATTCACCAGAGACTTAGATTGGTACAAAGTCCCTAACTTGTCCCACAAATCCTTCACCATACCTTCCCTTGATACATTCAGCAATACTCAATCTGAGACACACAATCGTATTGTGCTCTTTACCTTCTGATCCAACTTCTTCCATTCTTCATCGGACACTCACGTTGGTTTAGTACCCAAATCTACCATGATCCACTGGTCTTCATCCACTAACAGATCCTCCATCTTGAGTTTCCACAACTCAAAAATCTGACCATTAAATTTCTCGATCTCTATCTTTCCACTGCTTGCCATCTTCTTTCACCACCAAAATCAATCTTGCAGATCTCCCAGTAAACATGGTCTACCATAGACCCAAGTGAAACCCCTTAGCAACAAAGGCATCCCCTTAAAGCCAAAAACAACTCTGATACCAAATATAGGTTTCAACCCCATACAAAAATTACCTGCATACGAATTCTAAAACATAGAAAATAAACAATGTGAGAGCATAACACATAAAACACATATACACGGAGATTTCCCCTGGATCCCAAAATCGGGACTACCAGCTTGATTTTTCTTTATGTTCCTTTCAATGTTACAATACATATTTATACATGTTGAAACATCCAATACCATGGACTGAAATCATCGCGTCCAATACCATGGACCGAAGACCATCGTGTCCAATACCATGGAACGAAAACCACCGTGTCCAAAAAACATGTGTGAAAATCATGCACAAAACCATAGTTGGGTCTGTCCAACCTAACATAGGGTCCTAAACCAAAATTTTCCAAGGCGCTGCCCCAAACCCCATAAAGTGGGGTTATGGGTGCCCTTCAAACCCCCTGTAACTACGTGGAAAGAATATAACACAACCCAACATGCTTTTTCCTATAGGTTTTAACCCTGTATAGGAATTACCTGCATATGAATTCTAGAACACATAAAATAAACAATGCAAGAGCATAATGCATAAAACACATATACACAGAGATTTCCCCTCGATCCCAAAACCAGGACTACCATATTGATTTTTCATTATGTTAATTTCAATGTTCTAATACATATTTATACATGCCAAAGCATCCAATACCATGGACTGGAAGCCATTGCATCCAAAACCATGGACCGAAAACCATTGAGTCCAAAAAACATGTGTGAAAATCATGCCCGAAACCATAGGTGGGTCCACCCAACCTAACATAGGGTCCAAAACCAAATTTTTTTGGGGCGCTGCACCGGACCCCATAATGTGGGGTTATGGGTATGCCTCAAACCCCCTGTGACCCCCCCTGCTACACAATCAGTGCAATGAAGGGGGCACTCTACCCCCCCTCTAACCCCTCGGTTAACTATGTGGTCTAGTGGTGGAAAGAATATAACACAACCCAACATTTCCTAGATTTTTGGCATGTGCATCATGAGCCTCAAACATATTTATTCAATGCTTCAAAGCTCATTATTCACATCAATCTTGGAGCTCTGACATCTCACAACACATCGAGGAATCTTAGACACATCTATCTCAACTATTTTTGGGTAAGTTTGGTTCACTCATCTTTTGCAGCATTTCTATCGCTTTTTGTGTTTTGTCTTGTATGGTGTTGTCTAATTGATTTTTGCGAATGCTTATTTTCATTTACATGCATATTAGCTTGTACAAACATCGTTTCAGTTTTCATTAACAACTCACCATTGTCACCTACATGACACTGTTTTGCATGAAGGGTCATTGATTTGGCAGCTTGCCTCACACACATGCATGTTGTTCCATTTTCTGAACCTTGCATTCACTTTTTGCAAGCATGGTCATTCACATCTGATTACACTCAGCGTCACCATGTATTCACTTCTTCATTTTCTTTTAGTTGCCTATCGGCAAGAATGGGCAACGTTGGCCTGGACTCTGCCTCACAAAGACAACATTACGCAATTCTGAGAGGGAAGGATCTGCCTTCCTCCTAGAAAATGTGCAATTCTAGCCAATGACTACCCTCCAGTCTTGCCTCACACAATTCTGAGAGGCAATGACTAGTGGCCCAGAAAATTGTGCAATGCAATCCCTCAGCCTGTAGCTCTTGCCAGCTAAAATTGTGCGTTGTGCAATATGAGCACCTAGCAGGCCAGTTTGGATTGCACATTTCACAATTCCAGTAGCCAACTAGCATCTAGATAGTCTCGAATTCCTTTTGTGCAGTTATGGTAGCCAGTGTCCCCGCCTCCTAGTGAAAATTGCGCAATCCTTGCCCGTCAATCCTGAGGTATGTGGCATGTCATCCCTCAAGTTTGATTTGTTTGTAGCTGAAAAATTTCTTTCCGTGCATTTTGCCACGTCTCTAGATATAACAATTGTTCGTCCGTCTCTTAGCAGTTTAGGATCAATTGCCTCCAAGAGAGCAGGGTCAAAGGACACTGATGGAAGCACAACTTGAGCAGCAGTTGAGCGACTTTCTACAAGTTTTCTGATCTATGAAGACACCAAGTTGATTGTAGAGAAAGACATCAAGCTGAAACGAAAAGAGGTAAATGATGCATTCTCAAGCACATTTGGGGAATATCTCAAAGACCACTAAGTCTACGTGAACATTCAAAATTTTTTATTCTACCAGATTGCATGCAGGTATCCCAAGTTCCCATGTGCGAACATGATACATTGGATCATCTCACACCCTAATCCCGAGATGATGGCATTTAGCAGTGTCAACGGGATAGGGATTTATACCTTCATGGCACTGGATTATCAATAGATGTACCATTTACCTAATCTAGTGATCACCATGGAGACACCCTTCATCATACCCAACAACAATGCCAACTTGAGGAATATATTTAAGAACTGGATAAAGGAGCCAACCAAATTCAAGATGACACCCAACCAGATTTACAAGATGAAGATAATGAAGAATGTGTATCAATACTTGGTCATCTTTGCATGTTGCTTGTATGGAAAAAAGAGCATGGAGACCTTCTCGCAGAGTTGGGTGATCGCGTTGGACCAACTAGCCAGTGAAGGAAAATCATGCAATTGGTCCGACATACTGGCTCACAGGCTGAAGGAATAGGTCACAGGAGCTTGGAAACTGCCCAGAGGTCAACAAGCAAAATTCTACATATCACCTTACATCTTGAATGCAATCTATGCACATCAGGAGTTCCCGAGCATGAATTGGGCATGGACATCAGCAGAAACCTTCGTCAACACTTATTGTAAATTGTTTTCCGAATGCACTGTCAGAGGAATTATCACACAGCTGTCAGATCATTTTGTTACCCAGGTGTACAAGATGATATTTGAGTAGGATCCACCTTTCATGTTGAAGGTAGCGATGGAGGTACTGATTGATATAACAGATTGGTATGCCTCACCATCCGACACCTTCATACAGATGTACAGCATAGAGAAGCCCCCACATGTTTGCTAAAGTTTTCCATGGACAACCTTGTCATGCAAGAAGTATTATACCACATCTCGGGAGGATTGTCAACTAGGTTGCATAGGAAGAAGAAGGAACCTTGGCCCACTCTTCCATTGTGGATTAGGTTTTACGAGATATGGAACCTTAAGCATGTAGATGTTGAAATAGAGGAGACTAAGACGTATCCTTTCGACATCCGAATCTTCAATCTCTATGACCTCCATTTTATTGTGGAAGACCATTGCGCAAGAGTAAAGTTTCAGTGTGTCCATGGGGCATGTCATTAGGTAGAGGAAGACCCATTTAGATATTGTTACAACTTCTCTAGGCCCAATGAACTGATCAACATCATTATTGAATGGTTAGCGAAGCAACTTCAAGCAGCGTCGAGGAGAGCACCCAAAACAAAGGTAAACATATGGCGTGCGACAAAGGTAAGAGAAGGATTGTCAACAGTGTAGAGGTGGAATAGAGCTACAAGTTCAGATAAGACCCACTTATATAGAAAGAACCTTTAGAAATAGAGGCGAAGAGGTAATAATGGGATAGGAGGAACTTAGAAAGGCGAAGAGAAAAATAGAGGATGGAGAAAACAGTGAAGGAGTTGCATGAGTTGAAGGAGCAACTTTGGAAGGAACAGGATCTGCACAGAAAGGAGAAGGAAGCACAAAAAGAACATGTATATTAGGGGGTACAACATGTACAAATAGATGAAACAGGACTCGTACAAGTAGTGGAATCAATTGAACAACTCGCACCAAGAAGATAGGGTGAGCAGTTGTAGGAGCAGGACTTCACTCAAGAGATTGAACAAGAACTTGAGCAGATGGATATGGATATGGAGCAGCAAGAGTTAGAGCAAGACATTTACCTCATGCCTTACCACCAATATATCAACCTACTAGCCTCACCATATTTGGAAGTGGAGCAAGTCCTAAGTGACGAAGGAAACACTGAGATCCTTGGACACAATCTGGAAGAATAGATGCACAACATATCATTTGACAAGTCACAACATAGAGTTGTGCAATCACCCGAAGTGTATACTCATGTCTGACATGTAGAAATATCCAATAGCATTGGCCGATGCTACCAAAGCATATGCTAAAGCAACTATCTCGAGTGTTCTCTTATTGATAGCTGAGAACACGTGAATGGCTAAGCAGTTATAGACAACCAAGCAAGGAGGAGAACTGGTAACAACATCCACCCGAAAAGAGTTGAAGAAGGTGATACTAGATGAATTATAGTCCCTTGAGATAGTCATGTAGGCGTTGTATTCCAAGTTTGGGACTGTGCATAAGGCAATTGTCCATCTCAACGGTTTGCAGAAGCGATGTGTTAGGACACCATGTATCTTGTCCAACTTGCATATTATTGTAAGAAGAGCTTCGGCGTAAATCACATGAAAAAGACCTTTGTCGACGTGTTTCGAACCAACTAGTGTGGTTCATCGTCAGGACAAGTTGAAGAAACAGATCTGGCCTAGCATGTTAAATAGACAGAGTAGAGACTCCAACGGCTACAAAACGGCTATTTTTGACTCTAGGACCAAGGTAAAAATTATATTAATAAATTTAATATTCTCATTATTTTTATAATATTAATTATTTTTTATTTCTAGAAATAAGTTAAATAGTAAATGAATAGTATCACAAGTAATTTATTTAATTAAATAACTTTATGTTATTAATATAGTAATACTAATGGTTACTTAAATTCTGTTCATATTCCAAAAAAATAGGATCACTGAAGCCTCAATTCTACAATTGCATATTATTGTCAACTACATGCAAATGTGGAGAATGAGATACAAGGGAGCCCTGTTACACTTTCCCAAGATGATGAAGCCCAGAGTGGTCGAGCTAAGGGCACGCATCTAGAGTTAGATCTAGAACTATGAGGAACTCCCATAGCTCATTACTAGTTTGCAAGCTTTCCTTGCACGGGTATTCAAGAGTATGGATGTTGTTGTGCGTGTACATGCGATACCATATATTGGGACACTCACCGAGGAAAATAAAAAGGCACAAGTCTGAATGGAGCTTGAATTGTACTTTGACAAATTGATGTGCATAGCCACCAGCACAGACTTGATGATCAATGTAGACACCATGCATCAATATGTCATTGGTCCAAATGCACTTAAGACAATGATGTGCATGTTATCATATGAGTTAGATAGAGGAGCCAAAGCTATGTACCTAGATGCTACAGAGGCAAGAGTTCATTTCGAAAAGATGTCACCATAGAGTACACAAACACCATTGAAAACTATCGAGCTTGGGATTATTTTTCTACTGTTAATCACCATGAGGATTTTGAAGAGCTAGTCTTCCCATATTCGTCCGAGTCATAATGATGTCTTGCATGGCTTCCTCAAGCCTATTTTGTCTCCAATGGGTACATGTGCAGATTATATGTAATGTCTTGTCAAGTGGAAGTTCAAGTGTCTATAGTTGGATGTAATAGTCATAGAGTAGATGAAGAGTCATGAGGGTAGTTGAACAATCACAAAGGGGAATGTCAAGGGCCACCCCACCCTTTTCTATATATGGTCCCTCATAACTCATTGTAGAGGCTTTTGGTTAGCCAAGCTTCTGATAGGAATACCTTAGAGAAATATTGAAGAATATTGTAATGAGCCTTGGCTTCTCCACTGTGCAGACCTAGTATATCTCTTTGGAGAAGTAGGTGGAAGTGACTGTAACGTTCCACTGGCAAAGCTAGTGGTTGGTCATGGTTGTATTCAATTACTGGAACTTTCACTTCTTAATATAACATAGGCAACACATTTCATGCATGTTGTATTGTGTTTCAACTATCTTGTTTACTCTAAATGATATATGTATATGTTTGCTTACACATGCAGGTATGGCTTTCCTATGTGTGTATGTATGAATCTTACCAAAATGTGTTGTTGGTTTAACCATCACTTTGGATTGCTAGCATACTTTCATTCCATTTTGTGATGCATCTTTACTCATGTGTTCCCTTCTTAACTCTGTGATTTCACAGGTTTCCAAGGGGCACACTTACCTCAACCTCCATGTGTTAGAACTGCTCATGCACCTTCCTTGACTTTCCGCATATGTCAAACCCTTGCTACCAATAGGGACATCTTACTTGCCTTTTTGCACAACCTTGGTCAAGTCAATACTGTATGACCCACTGCTAGGACTCCTACACTAAATAGTTTAAGGTCTAGTTCAGAATTCTTACGGGGGAGATCCCCTGACATGTTGGCACGTCTAGCACCATCAACATTTTTGGCGCTAGAAGGAGGGCCATATGACAATTTGTGTCATCTCATCCAGTTTTGAACCTTTGCACATCTATCATGGATTCTATTATACTCACCACTCGACATCATGAGGGAGTTTTTTGATTTTTTGTCCTAATTCACGTATGATGGTGAAGGCGAAGTGGCTTGGCCTATGTTCTTACAAGACTTCTTTACCATGCTAAACAAGGCAAATGAAAATTATGATGAAGAGGCTAGCCTGCTGCTTGCATGCAAACTTCGTGAATCTGCATAATGGTGGTGTTGCATTCTGCCTCCTAGAAACATGCACTCACTTGAGTAGTTTTGTGAACTCATTGAATCTACTTTCCATTATTTTGATCTAGAACCTCTTGACCAAAAAAAATTTACAACAACGAAATGCCCCTCATGAATCGCTTATGAATTTTTGGTAGCGCTTCCATGATTTGCAGTTTGAAGCTCTGAAAAGCCAAATGAAATTTCCATATCTTTGGAAAAAATTTGAAAATTGTCTTAACAAATTAGTCAATCCCAAGAAGAAGTGTGAGCCCAAGCCCTGCTCAACATACTTCAGTGATGGAGTTGTGCAATCATAGACAGACATGGTCATTGTCATGAGTGATTGTCTGTCGTCCCCTCATCAAACAACTCCATCATCACAGAGTGATGTGGGAGAGCGTGTACACACATTTGTTCAACCGTCAAATCCTCTTGACATCACTACTGATTTTCGCGCAAGATTGGTTGTGAATCCATGGGGTTGTCACATGTATTTTGTACCTCAACCTTTGCCTGCATATGTAGATGATCCTTTGGATGAAGTTGTCTTGTGTTCTTATGTTTTGGACTCAACACTTGTTCTGAACAAGGATCAAGCCATACACGAAATTGGTGTTGCACAATCAACATGCGATGTCATTCATGAAAAGTATGACTGGGAGCTTGAGCATGAATCCTCAGTAAAGAATGTCTCCCTTCCATCCAAGCATCCTCCATACCTTCCTAACATCTTTGGTGATTCTTTCATCCATTATTTTGCATGTCTATCTCCATCTACGAATGCACCCATTGTTGAGCATTTACAGAACACATGAGATATTAGTCCATCATCCAACAATGGAGAGGATAAATTATTCATTGAAAATCCACTTGATTTCTCATTTTCTTTTTTCAGAAACACAGAGGGTGAATTTGTCCACTTCTTATCTACCCCTCTATTTGATTCATCAGATCATGAGGATGCTGATGAAATCATTTATTTTTTGAATTGTAGTTGTCATGATCTATTTACTCCCGTATTTGATCACGATGATGATTCTATCATAGTTGATTTTTCCAAGCAACCTGTTTATGATGATCTATCTATCGATGAAGTTGAAACCCCCCAGACTATTGAGGCACTTCAGCCTAGGCTGATGGTCAGGCCCTCACTGTCCTAAGGTTGGTCTCACTTCTGATCAAGAAATTGTTGAAACACCCAAGGCTCGTCATCAGTCATCTATATGCTTTGAAGTTCCATCTCACAAACATATCATGCTTCCTCCATTCGAACTACGTGATCCCATTGCTCATGCATTGGAGGAATCTTACATAGCAAGAACATGTGCATGATGCAATTTGTCTTTGTTTCTTTTGTTTTCTTGCATGTCATAGCCAAGAGTATGTGTATGCTTAACAACTACACGTAGTGTTGCACAACACTATGATAAGTCCACAACCTGTATGTCATGCACTTGCACCCACTTATGTTCTGTGGATACATCTAAACTTGGAGTGTGCTTTTCTTCGTTGTTATATCTCTCATGTTTGTTGGTTCACGCAGATTTGTTGTTTGTGAACCATGCCTTCACCATCATGGGTCGAACAATGCGTCGGTGGATACATTGGAAGCATCACTTCACGTGATCAGGCCCATGCACCATTAGCTTAGGAGTAGGAGTAGTGTTTTCTTTTAGTTTGTTTGATTGCATGTATGTTTGCTTCTTACCTTGCATGTATGTTTGCTTCTTACCTTGCATGTTTGTTTGCTTGTATGCTTGTTTTATTACTCGCTTTTCTTTCACATTACTTATGCTTCCACTTTGCTTTGTTGTTTGTTTGCTTGTTCATAGGTTAGTTTCACATGAAATTGTGCGCAACTCTTGAAACAAGTTGGGTAAAGTACAAGAGGTATTTGTAGTTATCAATACTTGGTTATCTGTCATCTTGCCTTTGTATGAAGAAATTTTTATCTTTAGTCCATGATATGCCAATGGAAAATACATACTGTTTCAAGTGAACCTTGGTGAAAACAGAATCCTTGCACGCTAACTAGTGTCACATACTCTAGTGAGTTGTTTTGGGTTAATCCTTGTCAGCTCAATTGAGTAGAGTAAGGTGAGGGGGAAAACATTAAAAAGCATGTCAAAGGTATATATAAACTACTTCTCTTAAGGAACAACCTCTCCTATTCTCAATAAGTTGGGATCCCTCTTCAACATATGAAATGAATAAGTTCTTATTCACAATTATGAAAATAAAAATTGAAAAATGAAAAGTGAAAAATTTCGAAAAAATGAATAATGAATAATGCAAAATAAGAGAACGGCTTCCTGCATAGAGAGGTGATGCTAGTAACTCTGCCGGGGTATTGAACAGGTTCGCTAGAAGTAGAGTGTTGCTTGTGTTCCTGTGTGACTTCGTTGAGGTACTGTTGAGGCCTGCTGGAAGTGAAGCAACACCAGAGATGAAACTAAAATTCTGATGACTATACTACTTGTACACCAATATACCCCTCATACTCAATCGAAACAATTGTGTTGACTTGGCTTGGAATGTGTGTCAATCGACCAAGAGTTTGGCAGGTGGTACATCTTACAATCAAGAAAGTGTGGAAACCAGGACGAATAGAGAACTGAGAAATACTTTCAGGGGTTTTAGACTTGTTTTTCACGAACAAGGACCATTTAGAGAGCTAGAGTTCTACCAGTGTGTCGCCAAGTGTTGTAGCAGCTACAACCACCCTCCAAAACTTTTCGTTAGCTTCGTTTTGGAGCCTCCCTACCAACTATCCTCAACAGCATGTCTTGCACTATCAAGTACATGAGATTCAATGGTTTTCTAGTAGCTTTATAGCTTGTCCATGATAGATTACTTCACTCCATTCATAGGTTGCTACTCCAAACTTGGTCCAGTTGCTGGTTGACCATCTTACTCAAGAAATTGTGCAATTCTAGAGGGGAACTAGTCTTCCCAATGAAAATCTTATCAGACAACCTTCCCAATGAAAACTGTGCAATCTGGCCCAATAGGAAAACTCAACCCAAGACAACTCGACTTTTACCGTATTGCATGCAGGTATCCTACATTCCCATGCACAAACATGATACATTGGATCATCTCGTAGACTAATCCCAAGATGATGACATTGAGCAATGTTAGTGGGACAGATATTGCTACCATTAGGGCATTGGATTATCAGCAGATGTACCATTTGTTGAATCCAGTGATCACCATGGAGACACCCTTTAGCATACCCAAAAACAATGCCAACTCCAAGGATATCTTGAATAATTAGGCAAAGGATACAACCAAATTTAGGATGACATCCAACCAAATTTACAAGACAAAGATACTGCGAAAGTCATATCAATACTTGGTCGTCTTTGCATGCCTCTTGTATGGCCAAGAGAGCACGGAGACCTTCCTGCAGAGTTGGGTGATCACAGTGGACCAACTGGCCAGTGAAGGAAAATCATGTAACTGGTCTGACATATTGGCTCATAGGCTGACGGAATAGGTCACAAGAGCTCGAAAGCTACTCGAAGGTTAGCAAGCAGAAATCTACATGTTCGCTTACATCTTGGATGCAATCTGTGCCTGTTAGGAGATCTTGCAGATGAAGTTAGCATGGACATCAGCAGAAACCTCTACCAACACTTATTGTAAACTATTTTATGAATGCATCTACAGAGGAGTTATCACACCGCTGTTAGATCATTTTGTCACCATGGTATACAAGATGATATTTGAGGAGGATCCACCTTGCATGTCGAAGGTAGTGATGAAGGCACTGATTGATATAATGGATTGGTGTGCCTCACCATCCATCACCTTCATATGTCGATGTACAATGTGGAGAAGTCCCCACATGTTTTGCCGAAGTTTTCCATGGACAAGATCGTCAAGCAAGAAGTATCATACCACATCATGGCAGGAATGTCATCTAGGCTACGCCAGAAGAAGAAGGCACCTAGGCCCACTCTTCCATTGTAGAACAGGTTGTACGAAATACAAAACCTTAAGCATGAAAATTTCAAAATAGAGGAGATCAAGAAATGTCCTTTCCATGTTTGAAGCTTCAACCCGTATGACCCGCATTGTATTGTGAAAGATCACTAAGCGGGAGTACAGTCTTAGTGGATCCACGGGGCATATCATTGGGCAAAGGAAGAGTAATGGAGATATTGTTACAAATTCTCCAAGCCTGCTGAACTGGTCAGCATCACTATGGAATGGTTAGTGAAGCATCGTGAAGCAACATCTAGGAGAGCACCAACAACAGAGGTACACATATTGGTGTGCGACAAAGGGAAAATAAAGATTGTCCATAATGTAGACACAAAACAAAGTTGTGAGTTCGTAGCAAACCCATTTATATAGAGAGTGGCTTTAACAGTAGAGGTGAAGAGGCAACAACGTGATAGGAGGAACACACAAAGGCAGAGAGAAAAATAGAGGATGGAGGAAAAAGTGAAGGAGTTGCATGAGTTGAAGGAGTAACTCTAGAAGGAACAAGAGCTGCGCAGATAGGAGAAGGAACTACATCAATAATAGGTACATTAGGGGGCATAACATGTATAGACAGATGAAATTGCACCCGTACAAGTAGTGGACTCATCCAAAAAGCTGACACCAAGCAGATAGGGTGAACAGTCACAGGAGCAGGACTTCGATCAAGAGATTGAACAAGCACTTGAGCAGATGGATACAAATATGGAGCAACAAAAGTTAGAGAAAGACATTGACCTCATGCCTTTACACTAAGAGGTTGAACTACCAGATTCACTAAATCCGAAAAAGGATGAAGTCCCAAGCAACCAAGGAGACACTGAGATCATTGGAGACAATCTGGAAGAAGATATGCACAACATATCATTCGACGAGTCACAACATAGAGTTGTACAATCACGTAGAGTGTCTACTCTAGATGACAACACATATCGTGCATATTTTGAAGAATGAGTGATCGTGTCTAATGTGCACAAACATCCAGCAACATTGGCTCATGCTACTAGAGCATACGCCAAACCCACTAGCTCAAGTGTTCGCTTCTTGATATTTGAGAACGAGTGAATTGATAACGTGTTATAGATGACCAAGCAAGGAGGAGAACTGGTTTCAACATCTGCCCAAGTAGATTTGAAGAAGGTAATACTAGATGAAGTATTTTTGATCTAAAATGATCATAAGTTAAAACTGATGTAGAATTTAGTAACCATTATTAAATTTATTATTAATTTAAAGTTCATAAATCGAGGAAATTGCTTGAGAAGAAAAACTTTACGACCATTGATTAAAAATAAGAAATATGCATAACACAAGGGAAAATGATAAAAATAGAGCGATACCAGACAACAAAGTTGATTACGGAGTTCATCCCTGATGGACTACATCCCCAGGTCTGCTTTCAAGATGGGCGACCACTTTATTAGGATTGAAACCAAGGAGTTTGATTACAAAAATAATATACCATACTGAATGTGCACACATGCACTTTTGATCACTCTCGAAAGGAGTCTCTCTGAACTAGATTTCCAATGCTTGTCATGGTTCCCAATTCTGACTCTGGATGCTCCTGTTACACTGGAAACAAAACTACCTATGCCCTCTAGAATCTGCATAAAAAAACCAAAACCACCAATATCCACTTCAATGAACAAAAGAAGCCTCTTATAGGCCTGCAGGTACATTCAAATCTCCTCAAACTGAATTTGGAATGCACAAGCTACAATCTAGTTTTGAATTGGTTCGGCCTTGTCATGGTTGGACACTTAGGATGAGGTTACACGGTGGTTATATTAATAATGACAAAAAAACCTTAACAAAACCCATTTATAACTTTGGATAAATCCCCAAACCATTAAAAGTTACCGTCAACACAAATTGGGTGGACCACTGGCATGTGACCAAGTGGTCTAACACTTGGTAGCCACCTACATCGATTATCCACATGGTTATGGCTGTCAATCCACTGCAATTACACCTGCTCACATGAATACAAGATCCACTGCGGTTATCCAAGCCCAAAGGTCAACATACCCTAGTGACTTTCCTCAGCACGTTCACATGGCAATGGTTTCCGATACATTTAGCATTTTGGTGATGGTTAAACTCTGCAGTTCCTTTGTTCACATGATCGGTTCCACCATGGTTGATGTTGTGGTGAACTCTCTCCTCGCTAACTCCACTAATTAACATTGCCTCTATTCACATGTGCCTGACCCTTCACTATTTTGTTGCAGTTACGGTGCTGGTTAGGGACTGTCAAATGTATTTGCAATGTTTTTATTTTTATTTTTAACATGTTTCATAACCCGAGAGTTAAACACAAGGGTTTAAGACTTAGGAAAATACGTTTTTAATGCATTTTTTTCATCTGTTTTAATACATAGATTGGTATTGTAATGTTTTTATAGTTTTAGAGCTTAGGTGTTAGGTTAAGGTGAATGGATTTAGGTTTAGGATTAGGTTAGGGTTTTCGGATTAGCTTTGGATAAGGTAAAAAAAAAAAACCTTTTACATCAAAGTGTCATCGAGTGACATTTGCGACATTCATCACATGATGACAACAAAAAAACCTTACTCGACAAAAACCCATATCAACACCAAATCCTATGAGGCGAACGACAAACACATGTCGACAACCAAATCCTGGTGGAACTAACGACAACCATATTTCAAAAGCCAAGTACAACACCACATCAATTGAACACTGTGAATAACCATAAACATCACCTAGCTAACCTGAACCATAATCAACTTTGTCAAAACTGACGACACTGAACAGAATGCTGATGATGACACTGAACACTGACGATGAACTGTACAAATAATCTCACGAGATCCTCTTGGATTAATCCTCTCTACTTGAAACCTTTTGGACCACAAAATTTTGACTAAACAAATAGTCAATGAGGGTAAAGCTCCCTCTCTTTCCACCTTGTTCTGATGATGTACCAATACATTCTATCAATGACTTGAAAGTGATGACCCTGATGATGTTGACCATGGCACATTTTGAGTTGGTGACCTGTTCCATCCATATGCAGTATGAAAAACTGGCAACGATGGTCAAACTACCTGTTATGAACATGGCAATTGATTTCTTTCCATGAAATACCATGAGTTAGTGATTCATAATGATCTTTGAAAACAATCTCTATAGGATATTGTTCAATACCATTACCATGTACTAACAATCTATGTTGCGGAATGACAGAGACAATCAAAGATATTCTTGACATCAAACTAGCTACTTGACCTGACATACTTTCCTCCTTCTTGATTACTAGGTGAACTTGTTGCCATAAACCCATCCAACCGTAAGGTGAAAATTGTTGTAACTTAGTTTGTCTTTGAAAGTATTGAATTAGCTGTTCATTAGTTTGAATCACTTTTTCCTTATTCATTAAATGATGTTTCCATTGATTAGCACTTTCCCTTGATGCGTAAATGTCCCTTAGAGACTTTGAAACTACTTTAGAAAAGGCTTTGATATGAAAAAAAATAGGTTTCCTCTCGACTTGAAAAGAGGTTTCTAAATTGTTCAAAACATGAAATGGTGACACAATACAAGAGAATTTGAACACTAACTTTCCCCAATACTGACTTGTATCCTTGTAACTTTTAATTTCCAAACATGGACTGAATTGATTCATTCTAACATTAGGAGGAGGAGCTTTAGGCACAAACTATAATTCATGTTGTATTCCCTGCTTATTCTTATGAGTAAGATTTTTTGGTTTTACATAGAACTAGAATAGTTTCTATCTCTTTGATCAAACTATCTTTAAGCTAAGACTCATAACCTGAACAAGCATCATGTTGAGTGTTATGGTGTTCCTTTACACACATGAGTACAAATATTTTATTTGAACTTATTAATCGCTTCATATGATTAGAATTAATATTCAAATGATTTTTACTTTGATGTTCCTTGATAATAAATTAAACCCTGTTTTTCTTAAGGTGATATTTATGCTCTCTCTTGTAAAACACTGCATCACGATCATAAAGATAAGGACTTCCTAAGACAACTCCACATATGTTTACTAGAACCACATCTAATTCCACTTCATCAATGTAATTAGATGTTATGGAAAATCTTAATCGACACTGTTTGGTGACTTTTATCTGAGTTGATTTATTTAGCCATCCTAATGGGTAAGCTCTTGGATGATTCAATGTTTCCAAACCCAAACTTTTAACTAAATATTTAGAGATTAAATTCACGCGTGATCCACTATCAAAATGTATCTATATTTGTATACTTAGAAGTTATCCTTATGTTAAACAATTCAACTCTTAATCCTCATTTGAATGATTTACATTTGATGAAGATGCAATAGTTTTCGAACTTGAACCAGTGTAAAAAATTTTACCTTTCATAACCATTCTAGTTATCCTCCTTTCATCACCTAAATATGAACATAGATCTTGTTGGACTACTGCAATTTCCTTCTTTTCATCCTTCTCCTTAAGGAACTTTTTGGGCTTAAGTTTTGGATGAATTTTCCAACACTTAGATTCATCATGACCAATTCTCTGGCAATGAGAACAAGTAGGTCTTTCCTTCTGAGTTATCACTGATTTATTTCTCTTCGAATTGTTCTTCCCTTTACTATCATTGGTATATTTGATTTCCAACTCTTTCGATGACTCAGATGAAAACTTTAATGTTCTGCCATCTGATTCAATATGTATGTCCTAAACACATACTTCATAAAAAATAATCAGGATTAAACATCAATAATGTATCTTGAAAATATGTATGTAAACTACTGATGTATTTTAATAAAGTTTCACGTGTATCCAATGAAATACCAAGTGGTAATGCCTTCTTTCTAAAATCTTGAGTAAACTCAACACTCTACCCTTTACATTGCCTCAAATGCGGCTAATCAATAATAGCTTGTTTCATTTATCCTAAAGGATAGAATCGTTTCCTAAGAGCCTTTAAAAACTTAGACCATGAAGAGATGGCTTTTCTTTTATGCTTTACATCTATTTGAGTTTTACTTTCCCACCAAATGAAAGTTGTTCCACCCATTCTAAGTTTAGCTAACTAAATTTTAGTTTTATCATCAGAAATGTTTTGAAGACAAAAATACACTTCTAACTACTTAATCTAGTTATCTAGCTTTTCAGGATTCATTTCACCGTCAGAAATAGGTAACTCAAATTTCACATCATGTTTCAAAAGAGATGTTTTCTTAGGTTTCTTTTTTGTTTTAGATTTTGTACTGGAAGAAGAAGATGATGATGATGATGATGGAGATGATGGAGGTGAAGGTGGTTTATTAGCCATTCCTTTACCTTTATTCTTCCTCGATGCCTTTGACAAAGAAGCTACATCTCTCACCTTCTTGTATTCGTAGAGTTATCCCAACATCTGTTGCATAGTAAAGAATGATTACTGAAACTGTTCATCACTCATCTTAGTTTTAGTATTTTCACCTACATTAGATCATGTCATGGTCAAATTATGAACGACTCGTCGCTTTCCAATCTCTGTATTAATCTACTCAAAGATTCCTTCTCCTTATTGTGACTTTGACATGGTGAACATTTAATGGAAAATTTTAGAAACGCAATCTACTCTGATAGAAAATTATATGATATGAAATGATCATAAGTTAAAAATGATGTAGAATTTATTAGCCATTATTGAATTGATTGTTAAATGAAAGTGTGAAATCAAGAAAACTGCTTGAGAAGAAAGACTTTACAACAACTGATTAAACATAAGAAAGATGCATAACAGAAGGGAAAATAGTAAAAGGACAGTAAGACTAGACATCAAAGTCGATTCCGGAGTTTGTCCCTAATGGACTATGTCTCTGGGTCCGCTTTCCAGATGGGAGACCTTTTTATTAGGATTGAAACCAAGGAGTTAGATTACACAGAGAATATGCTAGACTTATTGTGCACACAAGCACTTCTAATCATTGTCAAAAGGAAGATCTCTGAACCTGCTTTTTAACGCTTATCAAGGTTCCCAATTCTGACTCCAGATTCTCTTGTTATACTGAAAACAAAATTGCCTATGACCTTTAGAATCTACATACAAAAACCAAAACCACCAATATCCACTTCAATGAACAAAAACCACCTCTTATAGGCCTGCAGGTATATTCAAACCTTCTCAACCTGAATTTGGAATGCACAAGCTGCAATCTAGGTTTGAATTGGTTCAGTCTTGTCATGGTTGGAAACTTAGGATTAGGTTACATGGTGGTTATATTAATAATCACAACAAAACTTAAAAAAAACCCATTTATAACATTGGATAAAGCTCTGAACCGTTAATAGTTACCATGAGTGCGAATTGGGTGGACCGCTAGCATGTTACCAAGAGGTCTAATCCTTGGCGGCCGCTTGCATGGATTATCCCCATGGTTCCTATGGTCAATCCACTATGGTTACACCTGCTCACATGAATACCAGATCCATTGCGGTTATTCAAACCCAGAGGTCAACATACCCTGGTGGCTTTCCTCAGGACATTCACATGGAAATGGTTCTGATACAGTTAGCATTGCGGTTATGGTTAAACTCTGTGATTCCTCTGTTCACATGACCGGTTCCACTGTGGTTTGATCTTGCAGTGAACTCTCCCCTCGCTGACTCTGCTAACTAACATTCCCTTTGCTCACATGTGCCTAACCCTTCACGGTTTCGTTGCAGTTAGGGTCGCGGTTAGGGACTATCAAATGTATTTGAAATGTATTTTTTGATCTTTTAACATGTTTCATAACCCGAGAGTTAAACACAAGGGTTTTAGACTTAGGAAAATAGGATTTTTTATGTATTTTTTTTATTTGTTTTAATACATAGATTGGTATTGTAATGTTTTGATAGGTTTAGAGCTTATGTGTTAGGTTAAGGTGAATGGATATAGGTTTAGGATTAGCTTTGGATTAGGTAAAAAAATGACCTTTTACATCAAAGTGTCGTAGAGTGACATTTGTGACATTCGTTACATGATGATGACAACCAAACCTTACTCGACGACAACCCATATCAACAACAAATACAGCGAGGCGGATGAAAAACACATGTTGACAACCAAATCCTAGCAAAACTGACGACAACCATATGTCAACAGCCAGGTACAATACCACATCAACTGAACACCATGAAACACCATAAACATCACCTAGATAAATTGAACCATAATCAACTCTATCGAAACTAATGACACTCAATTGAATGCTGACGACGACACTTAACACTAACGATGACGTGTGCAACTAATCTTGTACAATTTGCATATTATTGTTGACTACCTACAAACATGGACAATGAGATATAAGGGAACCCCAATACACTTGCCCAAGATGTTGAAGCCTAGAGCAGTTGAGATGTAGGCATGAATCCAGAGTCAAATTCGGAACTATGAAGAACTCCCACAACTCATCATTGGTTTGCAGGCTTCCCATGCATGGGTATTCATCAGTAGGGATGTTTTTTTGTACACACATATGATCCCATCTATCAGGACATTCACCAAGGCAAAGACAAAGGCACAAGTCTGACTGGAGCTTGACTCGTACTTTGACGAGTTGATGTGCATAGCCACCAGCATAGACTTGGTGATCACTAGAGACATCATGCATCAGTATTTCATTGGTCCAACTGCACTGAAGACAAGACGAGCTGGACAAAGGATCCAGAGTAGTGTACCGAAATTCTACAAAGGCAAGAGTTCATTTCCAGAAATATGTCACCATAGAGTACATGGACACCATTATGGAATACTGAGTTTGGCATCAGTAAAGTACTATTGAACGTCATGAGGTTGTCGAAGAGTTTTTCTTCCCAGAGTTCTCCGAGTCATAGTGATTTCTTTCATGGATTGCTCAAGACTATTTTGTCTCACATGGGTACATGTGTAGATTGTATGTAATGTCTTGTCAAGTGGAAGTTCAAGCGTTGATAGTTAGATGTAACATTCATAGAGTAGATGAAGAGTCATGAGGGTAGACGAATACTCACAAATGGGACTGTCAAGGGCCACCCCACCCTTTTCTATATATAGTCCCTCATAACTCATTGTATAAGATTTTGGTCAGCTCAACTTCAAATAGGAGTATCTTAGAGGAAGCTTGGAGAGTATTGTAACGAGGCTTGGCTTCTCCACTGTGCAGAGCTAGTATATCTCTTTGGAGGAGAAGGCGATAGTGACTGTAACGTTCTGTTGTTGGAACTAGTGGTTGGTCATGGTTGTATTGTATGGTTAGAACTTTCACTTCTTAATATAACAGATCCAGCATGTTTCATGCATATGTCGTATTGTATTTCAGCTATCTTGTTTACTCTAAATGATATATGTATCTATTTGCTTACACATGCATGTATGAGTTTCCTATGTATGTATGTATGTATGTATGAATCTTGTTGGTTTAACCCTCACTTTTGACTTCTATCTTACTTGCCTTCCAGTTTGTGATGCAGATTTCCTTGTGTGTTCCCTTCTTAACTTCGTGCTTTCATAGGTTTCCAAGGGGCTCACTCACCTCACCCTTTGTGTGTTAGAAATGCCCATGCACCTTCCTTTACTTGCTGCATATGTTAGTCCCTTGCTACTAACAGAGACATCTTACTTGCCTCTGTGCGCAACTACACCGAAGGTGATACTGTATAACCCACTACTGGGACTACTACACCAAATAGTCTGAGGTCTAGTTGGGGCTTCTTACCGTGGAGATCCCTTGACATGTTGGCCGGTATAGAATCATCAACACAAGTATAATTTCTCATGAAATAAAAGATGAAAAATATCTTATTAACATATGCAAAAGCCACCCAAGTCAGGGACTTCCACATACCACTCGATTGTAGATTCGGCTGAACCAAATATTTCTTTTATTCAATCAGCCCAATGCCATACTCCAAGCATGAATGTCGGACTCATGAAAAACTAAACCCATACAGGATACACTCAAAGAATCCTTGACATAACATATGCATTCATGGAATAGTAAAAAATACCCTTAATTTGACTACATATTGGAAAATACCTCTAAAAATCGCTTGATTTAACTCCATACCAATACAAATCCAATACACCTTCCCAGTTAAAAAGCCCCTACTTTCACTGGATATTGTAGGTACCCATTTTTTCATTAACACTTTTTATTCCCCTTTATATTTATCTCATTAGTATATTCGCATTTTGTCTCTCTTACGGCCTAAAATGAATTCTACAATGCACCCTCTGTTGGAAATAATAATGAGAGGGGGGGGGGGAATCAGTATTATAAAATTCTTTTCAAAATGTCTTCCAGATTTATACTTTAATTTATTCTTCAGATATTGATCGTTAGATTGTATGTCAGTACCATATAATAATGAGCAAGAACAAGAAAAATAGATAATCACACCAAGGAACACCAAATATAAGGTGGAAACCCAATGTGGGTGAAAACCACCTGCTGCAATATGTTTCTATCTTCTTTCAATTAGAAAATTCTTTTACAATGATTTTTTACTGGTGCAGACCTTTACCAGTACGTAGGCTGCAACTTGCAGAGAGCTACAACCCTCTCTCGTTTTCCAGTCTCTCCTGGAAGGGAGCTACAACCCCCTTTGCTCTTCTACTTCTTTAAGGACCACGTTTCATTAATTTTCAGACTGGATCCAAGAACATCAAATAATCATCAAGTACATGTGAATCAAGGAAAATCCTTATACAATCAACCAATGAATCACCCAACTTCTCAGAATGTTGTAAACAAAAAAGCAATACTAGTAATCTAAACCCAGAACTCTGCAGCAAATAGATAAAAGGCAGCCAACAAATACTTCAAGAAAAGTCCGCAACTTCACCAATATAAACCTACGGATATTCACAGCTCTTCTGTGTCTAAACTACACAGATCCGCATATGGTCCTCTTCTGCTCTGCATACCTTCGCACCTACACTTATTTTGCACTGCGTACCTCTGCTCAGATCCGCATCTGCACTGTCTGCCTGACAGTGTACCTCCGCATCTGGTCCTTCTGTTTGCGTACCTCCGTACTGGGCCTTCTTCTGCATTGCGTTCCTCACACCTGTGCCTTTTGCTACGCTGCGGATCCCCGCACCTGCGCCTTCTCCTGCGCTGCAAATCCCCGCACTCACGTTGTGGATCACCTGCGAACCTTTGATTAGGGCCAAATTAACAGTCCTCCAAAGTGCCACAGATAGTCAGATCCACAGATTTGATCACGCGCCAAGAGATCACAACCTATTAACAGATCTGCCTTACACTTTTTAGATTTCACCTTGATAAAGATTTAGCCTTTTAAACCAATTACCAAAATTTCAGATCTTAAGATATTCAATTTTCACAAGTATCTAGCTAAGTGATCTCCTTTCCCTTTTATAGGAAAGCCCTTATTCAAACCATGGGACAAAACCATTGAAAACCAATACAAGGGATCCAAACCAGGGTCCAATAATTTAGATCCTATACCACGGACCAAAACCATAGGATCATGAATGACGGGCTAAATACCAAGGGCCAAACATAAGAATTCCCACGTGTGCGCGCTTCTTTGCATTGGAGTGAGTGAAACTGGGGTCCGCACCTTCTGAACGGAGCACCTGCGGGTATGTCCGCACTTCTTGGTCGACGTACCTGTGGGTCCGCAGCTTTTCTCAGGATCACCTGCGGGTATCTCATTTTCTATGATTTTGAGAGCCTGAACATAGATCTGCCACTTGAGTGAGTTGCCATCAAGTACAACACCTGTGCCATAGCGCCAAACCAGAATCATAATGCCAACAATCTTCCCCTTTGGACTTGATGGCAACCCCAAGATTCTCAAAGCCATTCTCCCCCTTTGACATCAAGGGAAAAGGGTTATGCTCCCCCTGAGAACATGCTAAAATCTCTGTTGTGATGATCATGCCCCCCTGACTATAGACCAGATCTGCAAGAGAAAAATTTCTTCAAGAAGAACCATAAATGACCGTGAAAGAGATAGAGACATATTGCAACCATATTCAGATCAACATCCATGTTATCCTTCTGTGCTACCATAATGCCAACAATGCATTATATATGCTCCCCCTGAACCGGTGCCATTCGATCTTCAACCAATCCATAACTCAGCAAATGTACGCGTATACCCCATATGAAACTCGTGTACAACCAACAATCTCTGAAACATATGAGATTCAACAAGAAGATGATGCATCAACTACCCCCAGCTTTTGCCTGAGGTATTCAAAGGTCTCCCTGGGCAATGGTTTGGTGAGTATATCAACAACTTGTTCTTTAGAAGGAACATACTCCAACTTGACCTTTTGTTCAAGCACTTTTTCCCTGAGAAAGTGATACTTGATCGATATGTGTTTGGTCTTTGAATGCATGACTGGGTTATTTGAAATGCTGATTGCACTTGTATTATCACATAAGATGGAGATAGGTGGTGTACAAGTGATTTGAAAGTCCTGCAAGGTCTGCATCATCCAAATAAGTTGAGTGCAGCAAGATGCAACAGCCACATATTCCGCTTCAGCTGTAGATAAAGCAATTGAACTTTATTTCTTGCTGAACCAAAATACTAATCTGGAACCCATAAAGAATACACCACCACTTGTGCTCTTCTTGTCATCCCCGCTTCCAGCCCAATCTGCATCTGTATAAGCATGAAGAGTGAGATCTGTATCTCTTGGATACCATAAGCCATAGTTTTGAGTTCCTTGAATATACTTGAAAATTCTCTTTACTGCCTGAAGATGGGTTTCATTAGGATTTTCCTGAAATCTTCCAACTATTCCCACTGCATGCATGATGTCTGGTCGAGTACCTGTCAAATAAAGTAGACTTCCAATCATGGATTTATAGGTTGGTTGATGCACTGCTGCTGATTCATCATTTGCACTGAGACTGCATCCTGTAACCATAGGGATACATACTGGTTTTGAATCTTCCATGCCATACTTCTTCAGAATTTGCTTGAGGTACTTGGTTTGAGACAAGAAGATACCGCCTTCATTTTGTTGGATTTGCAATCTAAGAAAGTATGTCAGTTTTCCAAGCAAAGACATTTTGAATTCTTTTTGCATCACCAAGGCAAAGCTTTGACTCATAGCTTCTTCATTGCTGCCAAAAATAATATCATCTACATACACAACAAGTATTAGAAATTTTGTCATTTTAAATTTTAATATAAAGATTGCTATCTGCTGATCCTTTTGAGAATCCTTGTTGATGAAGATATTTGTCCAAACGATAGTACCAAGCCCTTGGAGCTTGTTTAAGACCATAGAGAGCCTTTTTTAGTCTACATACAATATTTGGATCATTCCCAAGAATGAAGCCATCTGGTTGCTCAATGTACACTTCTTCTTCTAAGTCTCCATTCAGAAAGGTTGACTTCATGTCCATTTGAAATACTTTAAAATTATGAAAGCTTGAGAGAGCAAGGAACATTCAGATGGCCTCAAGTCTAGCAACGGGAGCAAAAGTTTCTTCAAAGTCTATTCCTTCTTATTGAGCATACCCTTTACACACAAGTCTGGCCTTGTTTCTAATCACTTCTCCATTTTCATTCAACTTATTTTTTAAAGTCCATTTTCTTCCTATGACGTTCTTATCTTTTGGTCTAGGAACCAACTCCCAAGTGTTGTTCTTTTCGATCTGCTCAATTTCTTCATCCATTGCCTTGACCTAGCATTCATCTTTGCATGCCTCTTTTACATTTTGTGGTTCAGTGGAGGAGAGCAAAGCCAAATAGCTTGAGGCTTCTGCAATTGTTCTTCTTGTTTGTATGCCAGCCTCTTTTTGCCCCAAAATTTGTGATTCTGGGTGATTCTTTTGAACATACCTAGAAGGAGTCTTTTCTTCTATCCTTATATGTTCCTCTGGCTCCTCATGGGTTTCTTCTTCATAGTTTTCTTCTTCATCATCAGTCTGATTTTGAGGATAGTCTTCATCCTCTTCGATATTTTCATAATTTACTTGCCTAGGAATGTATCCTTTTTCATCAACCACTACATCAATGCTGTCAACAATTCTTCCAAGTCTTTTATTGTAACACTTATATGCTTTGCTGTGGGGAGAATAACCAAGGATAATGCCTTCATCTGCTCTAGGTTCAAGTTTGCCAAGCTGTTCATCATTATTCTTAATATAGCATTTGCTTCTAAAAATTTTGAAATGCTTTACCGAAGGAGTCTCACCATACCAGAGCTCATGAGAAGTTTGAGTGCTGTTCACTCGGACATTTGTTTTGTTGAGAATAACAACTGCAGCAAGTATAGCTTCACCCCAGAAGGTTGCGGGAGTTCCAGACTCATCAAGCATAGCACGAGCCATTTTTTGAACAGTTCTGTTCATCCTTTCCACCACTCCATTTTGCTGAGGAGTCCTAGCTGTAGAGAATTCCCTTCTTATTCCATGTTCTTCACAGAAATCAAAAAATTCATTTGAGGTAAACACCCCACCTCTGTCAGACTTGAGGCACTTAATTTTGTGATCTGATTCGTTTTCAGCCAAGGCTTTGAAAGATTTGAATTTGTTGAATGCTTTGTCCTTGTGTTTCATAAGTCCCAACCAAACCATCCTGGAGAAGTTTTCAATGAATAATATAAAGTATTCTTCTCCTTGAGGTGACCTTTTCCTAAATGGGCCACATACATCTATATGGACTAGTTCAAGAGCCCTGTTGGCTGATCCTTCCTTCTTAGGGAAGTTAGTTCTGGTTTGTTTACCAAACTGACATGATTTGCATATGGTGTTGTCTGGAATTTTGATATCTGGAAGACCACGAACTACTTGGTATTTGCATGCTTTCCTTATTTGTGAAAAGCTTAGATGCACCCACTCCCAAAGTTCCTGTTGAGAAGGGTAGACCAAGTGGTCAGTCCAAGAATACCCCCATGGCAAGCCATCCAAAGAAATATAATACAACTCCCACTGCAACGAAGGTGAATTAAAATGGTAAACTACCACCCAAAAACAACAAAACTAGTATGGTTACTCTACCCTATCATACTTATAACATTGATTACAATACTGTGCATGATATTAAGAAATCTAGGGCTAATATCACATTCTTTGATTTGCTAAAATTAACGTAGCAAAGACATATGCTCCTGAATAAATGAAAGAGTAGAACTGCAAAGTTCCCACCATCCCAAGCAGCCAAACAAAGAAGTCAGTGCCCAGACCTGTCAACACCTCCAATACAACATAAATACCATAAGCTATGGAAGCCACTCTGTCTAAAATGAATCGAAACCCCCAATATGTCAGTGAAACCATGATAGGGAGGAAATCAAAATCCATGACTCCACTTTTCCTTATCACATTTGAAATTCTCAACATGAACATACACAATTACTTGGTAGGTTTTGGTGCCTCATCCACTATGATGCCTTATGCTGTTGCCAAAATACTGCATGTGATACCCGAGAAAACTGGGACTCGAATTAGGTAATTAGACAAGACAAATGTGAAAGTGATTTGGGAACTGAAAGATGTGTTGATTTGGATGGCTACTAAACCACAATACACACAAGTCATCGATATAGTGGTAGTCAGTATACCTGAGGCTTATGGAATGCTACTTAGTATGGATTGGTTAGAAAAACTCAATGGATATTTGCTATGGGTTAAAATGCACGGTGTATGGAGAATGAAAATTGTAGGTTTTAACCCTGTACAGAAATTACCTGCGTACGAATTCTAAAAACAAAGAAAATAAAAAATGCGAGAGCATAACACATAAAACACATATGCACAGAGATTTTCCCGTGGATCCCAAAACTGGGACTACCATCTTGATTTTTCATTATGTTCCTTTCAATGTTACAATACATATTTATACATGCCGAAGCATCCAATACCATGGACCGAAAACCATCGCGTCCAAAACAATGGACCAAAAACCATAGGTAGGTTCGCCCAACCTAATATAGGGTCCAAAAAAAAAAAATCCCTGGCCGTTGCCCGACCCCATAGAGGGGGGCTACCCCCCCCCTCACCCCCCGATAAGGTGGGTTGCCACCCCCCTGTGACCCCCCCGCTGCGCAATCAGCGTAATGAAGGGCAAGCTTCGCCCCTCAGTTCACTACATAGGTTAGTCATGGAAAGAATATAACACAACCCAACAAAAATACCCTCAAAGGTCTTCCTGGGACCTTTGACAGACTGTAAGATTATCTACAAATGTCACGAAGTTATACACATTTTCATAAACAAGTATGGGAAGGGGATTACCTCAAGCCTTTATGTAGATTTTTTGGAGAGCACATATGAAGCTAGGTGGAAGTCCCCTGAGCCAACTCCAGATCAAGTCCTGCAAAAAGAAGAGACAAGCATAGTCACAACATAGAACTCTAAAAACTATTGTATGAATACATAAAAAACATATAATTGCATACAACTAAGATACTCATGCAAACATGTATCAAATAAACAATTTAATGAGTGATAGTACCAACACCATAGAGTAGACAACACAACTGCAATTCTATATTAATAATGGAAGAGTGAAAACAACTATCTGTTGCATCAACCTTCCTTTGCCCCTTCAACTTCTCTCTCTCTTTCCCTTCTTGCCAACTTCTTATGATATGATCCAGTTCTTAATAGTCAAGTAGGCTATCCATTCAAATGCTCTGACCCCTTTCACAATGGCCCTAACTTTGCTTATGTAGCAATTGAGTTAGGGTTGCCAAGTTCCTCCTTGAGTTCACTAGGGAAAAAGAAATGAACTTGCCATGCTTTTCAACTCTTTCCCATTTGCGTCCTTCTTTTAGATTAGAAATTCTATGAATAGGTCAATTTTGGATGTTTCCTTGCTTTTCTTGAGTAATTTTAGGACCAAATATCTAGATATTTGTGAGTCAATTCATTCCTTTGGCCCTTAGAATTTCACCTAGTTTCACTAATGTTATCCCCTGACTAGCAACTTGAGTTAGCAGGGTCACTAACACACCCTTAGGCTTGGTAACAAGATTTATAAAGTAGGTTGTTAGTGTACAACCAACTTTAGTGTGGAATCAAGGCTAATAATTGTGGTATTTGCTTCACTCATCATGTCTTTCCCCTCTGAGTTGATGAGCATGTCAATTTGTTGTATAATATATGCCCCTAAAGTATGAGATCATAGGTTGTGATGATGGCCAAAATAATTTAATTTAGATTTAATTTTCCTTTCAAAAAGTGAGAAAGGATCGAAGCTTCAGGCGACAATGGAAACCTGATACAACACATATATATATAACTGCTAAAATGATGTCCTAAGTTGGGCATTCCCATGCTTAGTAGCTATGTCAGAGTGATTTTCTGCAAAGATATATGATGATACTAGCTGCTAATAAGCATAATGCGGATCTAGTGTCACAATAGAATCATCTTGATAAGCTGTCTCTAAAAAACAATATCCTTAACTTGGGAGGGGAAACAAGGCTGAATGATGCAAGCTGATGCAAGCCTCTACCCAAGGTCTTGATTTTTGCTTCACCGAATAGCATATATTGATACATGTGAATATATGCATTGACGTCAAACATGCACGAAATCATTTGATTACCAGTCAATAATGGAGACTGTTAATAGACACGAGGAAGGCCATCGATAATGGTGATGGTCCCCAAGACGCAAAGTACGATCTAGTGAGTGTGAAAGATGTCTTTGTTGTCGAACACTCATAGAATCGCTTAACCAGGAGTCAATAATGAGAACCCATAATCAAGCACAAGGCAACCTTCCACTAATTTTTGTAAGTGCCAAGGCACTAAGTTTGTTTCTGGGTTCTCTTCCTAGATAGAGTGTTGAAGTCGATAGGAAGAAACCTATCGAAAGGTAGGCAATAATGTGTCCTACATCAATCAACATGAAACAAGACAAGAATGATTTTGTTTTTTGATGAATCATTTTGAGCATTTGGGTCTAAACAACAGAGGGAATGATGAAAGAATATGTTTGATGGGCTGATGGAGGAAACAAAAGGCTAACCCTTGAACAATAGAAGGAATGACAACGGTTTTAACCAGACAACACTAGACTCATGAAAACCAAAGAGTGTTAGGATACAGAGATGTAGGAACATCAGGGTATATAGGCTAAACTCATAGTATGCTATAGTTCATATTGAGAGGCCATCACAAGGAAAGTTTATCTGAGGGAGTGCCATGTTCAAGGGGACGACTATTGCCAAGCCACACTTTCTAATACGGAATATAGTTGTATTGTCCACTTTCCCTATCCATTTAATTTAATGAGTCCAGAAGGGTAAACTCATTGATATTTTCATATTTAAAGAGTCTAAAAAGTACCACAAAAATAACGACTCTCAGCCCTATCTGATTAATTTAATGAGTCCAGACAGGCAAACTTGTCAATATTTTCATGTTTTAAGAGTCTGAAAAGTATTGCGTGAGTCTATATCTTGTCTATTTGATTTAAAGAGTCTAGACTAGACAACTCAGTGGTCTTATCATATTTAGAGAGTCTGAGAAGATCATAAAGAGTAGCTCCATGGTTGTCCCTTTGTCATAGTTGTTAACCAAGTGCGATAAACGTTTAATAGTATACTCGGATCAGTTACCTTTTCGTGAGTTAATATATTGAATCCAGATAAAGAGAAACCTATGTTCAATAGATGTTGACCTCATTTGATTACGAGTACAAGGAGATGGACTAAACTCATTTTTCATTGTGAATTTTTAATGAGTCACGCGATGAAAAACTTAATACCTTCATCAAATTTTAATGAGTCAAATGAAAAAAACCCAAGGTTTCTTTTTTCAGTTTAGTAAGTGATAAAAAGAGGTAAAATAACTACTCATTCCTTCTTCGTAGATTTAAAGAGCTCAAAGGAGGGGAAAAACTCAGGGATTTTTCGATTTGAGAACAAGAAATAGTCCCAAAAATGCAGGATCTCTTGTTACTACTGTATATGTTTTTAACGATCTCGGTAACAAAACTTGGGATTTTTCAGTTTAACGAGCGAGAAAAGTACCTAAAAGAATGCTCGAGTCATATTTATAAAGTTTAACAAGTCTAAAGAAAAAACTTGGGATTTTTTTAGTTCAATGACCTAGAAAAAAGCACCTAAAAAGAATGCTCTGATGATCTTTTTAGTTTAATGAGCTAGAAAAAGAATGAAAAAAGAGTTGCTCAGACCATTGTCGTATAGTTTTAACAACCTCAAAGATGAAAACTTGGAAATGTTTCTATTTTTTTAAGAGAAATAAAATATCTCAAAAAGTGCTCTATTTGGAATTGCATAAAATTACATAGCACATGCCTAGTGAAATACTAGGCATAATACTTTTTCAGATAGAGCCCATTTTTGGGCTCCTTGAGTGGGACTCCTTCCTAGTCCTACAATTCATATGCGCCTTTTGAGAGGACTTTCTTGACGATATAGGGACCTAGCCATAATGGTTAGAGCATTCTTGCCCCCAAGAGATCATGTTTCTAATCATAAAGCAAAACAAGGTCGCCCTCTTGGTAAGAACGAAGCTTAACCCTTTTGTAGTATTGGGATTTTACCCAGTGCTTGTGAGCCTCGAGTGCCAATTCAGCATCTCGACAGGTTTCATCCATCTGATTAAGGTATAGTAAGCGTTCTTATTTGGCAGTAGTGTTGGGTAGGACTTCAACGACTATTTTTAGGGAAGGGATATGACATTCAATGGGTAGAACTGCTTCTAGGCCATATACCAGTTAAAAAGGTGTGAAGCCCGTGGCAGTCTTCACTGAAGTTCGGGTCGTCCATAGTGCCAAATATAAAATTCAGTGCCAATTGGTTTTATGGTTTCCTACCAACCTATGGATCATGGTTTTTAAGATGCCATTTACGGCCTCCACTTGACCATTAGCTTGGGGGTAGTAGGAGGATGATTGATCCTGATGAAAATCAAGCAACGATGTTAAATCAAACATTATATGGTTTTGGAAGTGAGATCCATGGTCTATAATGATTGTGCGGGGTACACCGAAATGACAAATAACTGATTGAATAGGAATAGCATTGCAGTTTCTCCATCGACGCTATAGGTAGGGAGGGCTTTGGCCCATTTCATAAAATAGTCCACAACTACTATGATATAGTTGTGTCTAGCAAAGGAAACGGGATTACAGGTGATGACGTCTATCTCCCATTTGGTAAAAGGGCCAACGGAGATCACTGGGTGTAGTAGGGCCAGAGGGGCATGCATTTTCTTTGTGAATACTTGACAAGGATGGCATTGCCGGATGGCCTTGACACAATCTTTGAACAAGGTCGGCCAGTAATAGCGTACATGCAATATTTTTTGTGTAGTAGATATGCCAGAAAGATGACCACCACATGCCCCAT
This sequence comes from Pinus taeda, assembly GCA_000404065.3. Lineage (NCBI taxonomy): Eukaryota > Viridiplantae > Streptophyta > Pinopsida > Pinales > Pinaceae > Pinus > Pinus taeda. The sequence goes on along the minus strand of APFE030943219.1, from coordinate 11,469 downwards.
CATGGTAGTCATTTAGAATTTCCTCCGCATCTTCATGAGTGAGGCAACACCAAAGAACTGTATCGACATTGCAACAATATAACGTATCGTTAATCACTAGATAATGTCGTGCTTGGTGACGGATGCAACAACGGTCACCTGTCGTGAGTTTGAGGTGGAACCATTACACTTGTAGGTAGACAATAATGTCTCCATACCAAGGGTCAGTAGTGTTTATAAGATAGATAGCCTCGTTCAGGAGAGGATCATGGGTTATCTCATTCGGATCGATGATAGGAAGTTCAGACAAAAGTTCGGCGAAGACTAAGGAGTTCTTTGCCTTCGTAGCTGTGAAAGCTAGATCAAATTGTTGGAGTATCATGATCCATTTTGAATATTTACCTCCAATGACTTGATGAGACAAAATATATGTCATGGGATTCTCCAAGGTGATGACAGTAGTTTGGCGTAGCAGTATGTAGTGTCAGAAATGGTTGACAACAAAGACAACTACCAATGACAACTTTTCAACATACGAATATCTGAGATCAGGCCCAACCAGACCTTTAGACAAATAATAGATCACATGTTCACTCTGTTCATCATGTGTTTGAACCAAGACCATTCCAAAAGAGGATGGAGAGGCTACCAAGGAAAGAAGAAAGTCCCTGCTATAGTCAGGAGCGCTGAGGAGTAGGGCTGATATAAGCACCTTTTTCAAGGAATCAAATGATCGTTGAGCTTGATCATCCCATAGACACGACACTCCTTTATTAGGTAGGTGCATGAAGCCTTTCATCAATTCAACATAATTTACAATGAATCATCATAAAAAGTTTGCTTTCCCCTGCAAATGTTGGAGCTGGAGAACAGATTGTGGTTATGGAAATTGAACAATTGCTTTTACTTTAGTGGGATCAACCCTAATCCCATACTTGGAGACAATGAATCCAAGTAAGCGTCCAAAATCGATGAAGAAAATGAATTTATGCATATTTAGGTGGATTTTGTAAACCGACACCTTAGAAATATCGCTCTTAAATGGTGTAGGTGTTGTGTTCGCTACTTGGAATGGGCTGGAAGGTCATCCAAGTAACCTTGAATGGTATGCCTAATATCTTGAAATGCATGGTCCATGGCTCTTTGAAATTTTGCTCCATCATTATTTAAATTGAATGGGAGTTTCCGATAGGAAAAGACACCCCATGGGAAGATGAAGGTAGTTTTATGCTGGTCTTTGGGTTTTATAGTAATCTGGTTGTAACCTGAGAATCCATCCATCAATGAAAATGATTCACAACTAGTGTAGTCACCAATGATTTGGTTGATGAACAGTGTTGGATAATTATCTTTAGGACATGCAACATTCAAATCTCAATAGTTGACACATACATGAATGGTTCCTTCTTTTTTATCTACCCGAACCAAATTGGAAAACCATTATGTTAAAGGAACAGGGTAGATGAAACCAGCATGTAACAATTTTTCCACTTCGGTTTTTATGGCTGCTATTTTGGGTGGATGGACCAGTCAAAGTCTTTGACAGACAAGTTTTGCATTGTCGTAAAGCTTGATCCCATGCTTGACGATAGAGGGATCTATGCCGGGCATTTCCCCATAACACCAAGTGAATACATCATGAAATTCCTTAATAGGCAGGTGGAGCTTGCAATATCCTCAGGATTGCAATTGGCTCCAATCTGGATGTTTTCCATGATGCATATCATGACAAAAATATTGATGCAATGTCTTTGAAATATTTCCCATGTTTCCTTCCACCTCCAAAGTCTGGATGGTTTTATAGGGTGGGGAAACGATTTCAGACATGTTAGGGGACAAGATTTGAAGAGGCATCCTGTCCAAATTAGATATCGAAACAGGATGGTGCCAATCCTCCCAAGGTCACTCTTCTAAACTCATGATTTCTAGAATAGCTTCGTCCATAGATACGACTTGATCAAGTAGATCAAAAGAAGGTGTGGTTATGGAAGGGGAAGTGGTACCGTTGGCAATGACCAATGTGACTAGAGATGAAGATGTAGATCAAATGGCTTGGTAGGCCAATTCAGCTGGTTACAACGACATTTGTTCTCCGTATGTATTAAGGTCTAAAGAAGTCAATAGGATCCATGGATCAGTCTGTTCATGAGGAATAGATGAAAGCATGTTGACCATCTCTGAAACCTTTGGCGGTTGAAGAAGAAAACAATCCATGAGGGAAGAAGACTCCAATAGACCGGTACCGAGACTGAAGTAAGAGTCAGGCACACCACCTATTAGGGGTACAAATCTGCTTGGAAATGGTGAATAATCAAGGGTGCAGAAAGGAAATAGATCTGATGTGACTACCTTTCCATCCAATGGGAATAGGATGATGTGAAAGATAGTAGATACTATGGCCATCATGGCATATGTCCAACTACAACCCAGCAAGAGATTATAGTTGAGTTTTTTGTCTACAACTTCTATGTCCATCGTTACCATTTTCCCATACAAAGTGATGGGGTAGTTGGCTAGGTGTCCTTTTGTGATGAAAGTGTGGTCATCAAAAGCTTTTAGGGAGTTTGACGACAGGGTTAGGGTTGGAGAACCCAGGGCGAGCCAACATGAAGCCACCATGATGCAGGTAGAAGCACCTTCATCAATGATAGTGTTGTGTATACCTTTACCTTTCGAAAAACTTTGCACTTGAAATGCAAGCTGGTGGGAAAGGGGAGGTTTACACCTTTCCATGTCGAAAATAGCAAGCATGGAATCCTATGTGTCAATACCACCAATAGCCAAAAGCAAATCTTTCCTTTGTGTTGGGAAAGTTTGTAATACTTTGAGCGTCGACATAGCTGACAATGCTTGCACCAAGTCTTCTATAATGTTGTAGTTTTGGGAGGCACGTACAGATGTATTATGTGTTGTGTGTTGAAGTGCCCCTTTGGGGGGGGGGGGTGAATTACAAGGTCAGTAGTTGGCCTTTCGATATGCAAATCGGTGGGTGGATGTGGGTTTTGACCTCAGGAAGGTTCGGCTGCATGAGTGACAGGAGCTCCATAAGATTTGGCTCTTCTTTGTAGATCTATTGTTTCAAATGTGTAAATGGTAGCAGATCCTTCACCAGCTGAAGGATGTTATGAACCATAATTTCCCCCTTGTGGGGGTTGTGGTTGGTTTGCAATAAGGTTTTTCTACTGCTAAGCAGGAAAAGGATTCCTAAGGATAGCGGGGGTCTTACCAGTACCATTTTTGGAAATGTATTCTATGCATTCCTGAAGATGCGGACAACAATAGGTCATGTGGTCTTCAGCACAGAGTTTGCAAGAAAATTTGGTAGGTTTATCTTTTTCATCATCAGGAGGTGCAACGACCTTCTGCTTTAGGTTTGGCTTCTTTGTTGACTGCTCCTCAGAAGGAGTGGTGTTTTTCTTATTCTTCTTGTTCTTGCCACCAGATTTTTGTGTAGACTGCAAAAATTTTATCGCAGTGGCAGGAAGAGCAGTCAATTTGGTAGATGTTGGGTATGGAGCTTAATTATCTTTTGTATTCACGGGTCTCAACCCGATGTATACCACAGGAATATTGTACAACTCTCCACGTGGGGGGGACTTGTCCCCTCCCCTCCCCCCACGGGGGTTCGGGGGGGGGCTGATCCCCCCAGTTGGGGGGTCCAGGGGCCAGCAATCCCCCAACGGGGGTTCAGGGGCAGCACCCCCACAACTAAAAATAGATGTAAACTTGCCTTGTAAAAGTTTAGTAATTTCTAGTCAATCTGGGTCGTTTGTTAGGCGGATGATCTGATGCTAGAAGTTATGTTTAATTTAGGGCTTTTTGCCCTAGAAGGAAATCCCTCACTAGATATGAGGGAATTGTATTTCGTCTATGTATCTCTGTATTCTGAGTGAGGAAGAGAGAGGAGATTGAGAGCGAAGAGTGTGTTATAGGGGATCTACTGTAGGTTGTATCTCTTTAAAGTTTACTAGATAATATAAAAGGAATGACTGGTTGTTTCTCCATGGACGTAGCCCAAACTGGGTGAACCACGTATATGTTTTATGTGTTTATATTTTTGCAATATTTTATGCGTTCGATTGCTCTGTAATATATAATTTTCTAACATTAGAGGGGTCCACTGTCATCTGGGCAATGTGACCACTGAGTTGTTTTAGAGCAACCCCATAGGTTTGCTTCGACAATTCCATCAGCATGCACTACGGGGTGCTGAGTAACGGAAACATTGGAGTTATGAGGGGCATCAGTGATTATGTCGTAAAGAGTGCCAAATTGTGAATATGTTAAATCTAAGTGCTGGGCATGATGTATGGATTGGTCTTCTATGACCGCACCACCTAGAGCGACATCTCTAATGATTTGCGGGAGTAAGTACTAGTAGAACCAGTCCGTTAAGAGAAAGTCTGGGAGGGGAGCTTTGACTAACCTCTATCTATGTCTCCATTCATGTATATTATTGGATATATGCATGGCGGTATCTTGACGAAACAAAGTGAGGATCTCTGTTCCATTCTCATAGCGGATGGGTAGCTAGAACTGCTTTAGGAATTCCATCACTAAAGCGTCAAAGGTGTTTACTGATGCGCGTGGTAACTAAATATACCATCAAGTTGCATTGCCAGTGAGGGTGCAGGAAAAAATATGTAATCAGACACTATCATCCACCATAGAGTTTGAAACATGCCAAAGATTGTAGGTGGTGATATGGGTGCCCGGATCCTCCCCTTGTGTTCCATCGAACATAGGGATGTCCGTTGTATCTTATGCGGGATTGGTGGCCATTGTAAGTTGTGATAGATGGGGTCCTTTGTTAGTTTGTATAAGTTTTGTATATCCAATGTTTCCAAGCAAGGTAGAGAGTTTGGTGTCCCTGACTCAGACCATGGTGATGACATATGACTTGAGGAGCCTTGCGCTCCTCCCATCATTTAACTCCCAATATTATACATGGGTTGTGTGGTGTAGCAGATGCTTTGAGGTATGGTATTGTAGAGTGGATTTCCATAAGAATTTTTATATTGGGGTATAGAATTGCCTCTAGGATAACTGGTGCCCCTTTGACCCATTTTAATATGTGAGTAGGGTGCCCCCATGGATTGGATGGGACCTACTTGAGGATTCCCGCCCGACACAAAACTAACCATTTGTCCTTTATTGACATAAGGAATGCTCATGTCAATTAGTGACTGGACATGCATGCCTAAGAATGGAGAGGGAACTATTACATTCGCTACCAGCATGTGCATATTGGGAAACCCCCCAGGTATATGAATCTGGGGGTTCGAACTGTACAATGGCGATCGACCATATTTTTGGTAGACGAGAACCAGGCACTTGTCAAATTTATGCAGTTTGACACCGTAGGGGTGGAACCCGACATCAGCTAGGTTCCATTCATAGAGGGTGTCATGTGATTGGTTGTACCTGGGACAAATGGGATAGCAAGATTTTCCATTACCGGTGTTGTGGTGACTGTCAAATGGGGAAGTGGTGGAGGACCAAAAGTATCCCTAAAGTCCCATTACCCATTATTCATCGATAAGATAGATGGAAATTTTCCAACTATAGGAGTAGGAAGTACAGGTACCACGGGATCCAAAATTGGGTCCGACAGTTTTGTAAGCGGAGGGTTTAAGGGAGGAAGAAATTATTCGATAAAGAAATTCTCCAGCAAACTTGAATTGTCAGTTGTCCAAACAGATCCAGAGTAAGATCTGGGAGACTGACTCCCTGAAGATGGGGAATCCGATTCACTGGAGCTCGACGGATCTTCCACAATGAGTGAAGGAAGTCCTAGCAATCGTCTAGATTGACAACAATAGCTGAATGTAACCATGGTGACCATTAATTTTTATCAATAAATTTTATCATGATGTTTGTTAAAGTCTCAAAATAATAACACACAGGTGCCTAAAAATATAAAAATGCACTAAATGAATCAATCAGCAAACATAGGGAAATTGCCTTGTCTGATAAGTATCGATCAATAGAGATGAAACCTAGTATCTCAATGAACAATAGAGAAGGATGACCAAATGTACGGTTACAGTTACTCTAGAGCTTCACTCGAACCTCAAATTGAGTGGCCAAGTACTCTCGTGAAGATGTGCACCCTCCCAAAAACTGAAGACAAAGTAGATCTGTCCATGTTAAGCACCAGGACAGCCTGTCCCAGTCACCTTGTGTAAGTCCCTAAAAGTTTGGCCACTAAAGACACCTCATATCACAGACACCACCAGGGGGGACATAGTCGTAGAAAGCACACTATGTGGGCAGGATACTAGAGCCCCCGACTCAGTTTTGAAATCCCCAAACAGATCCCCAATACACAGAATACCCAAAGGAGTTGTAAGAGAAGGCGAGCTACGTTCACTTATAGTCCGATGTTGTCTTGTATTTCACTATGCTTTTATAGGAGTGGTCCTAGTAGTATGAGTGCAGAAGGAATTTTTCTCTCTTTTAATGACACTAATTTGGTTTTCAACCTTGGGCAGTTCATTCACATGCCTATCCCAATATCCTAGCCTGCACTAATGTTTTTTTGCTCAATAAAGAGTAACTAATTTATTTTAGGTAAATTTTATGTGTACTTGATTATTGTCTTCGGTAGGGAAGTTGACGTATGAAATGTGATGAGACTCTTGACTCAATAAATCATGCAAAAAACAATGCTTTGAAAAATTTTCGATTCGATGAAAGAAAGTTGTATTCTACATATTCATAATTTTCACATATTCATATTCTTTCCATGCACCCTATTCATTTAACACATGCATAACCAAAATAATTCTTTCCAATGTTTCTTAACAACTGCTTGAAACCAAAATAGAGTAGCTTTAACTAGTTAAACAAAAGGATGAATAACAAATGTGAATCTTTCTTTCAGAAAAAATGTTTTTAAGAAAGAAAAACAAAACTTTTTCCTAAAAATAAATTTCCAAGACACCTATTTTGCTGACAAAATGCAATGATAGATCTTCTTTTAGTCCATGAGAAGACTTCCTATCCCTTTTGGCTCACAGAAACAACTGGAAATCAAAGTTTTAGGAGACTAACGCTTTGTAACAGTGGTTACATAGAGTTAATGGGTCCACCAACACTCCCTGTGAGTAGGCACAATGCTTTATAAAGATATGTGTAGCTTGCTAACCTGCGTTAGTGTGGCAAATTAGTCAAAAAGAGGGTTTCAAGATCAGATTCAGAGATGAATGTATGTAATAAAGATGCAACAAGATTCTTGGTGGGTCAAAAAGGGAATGCAGAAGTATAGGGAGATTTTAGAAGGAGGAGAGAACCAAGAAGAGTCTGGGAAATAGGGAACTAGATGTATAGTCCCCAGCGGAGTCACCAATTCTGCTATGGGGTGAAATGCACAATGCATGGAGAATGAAAATACCCTCAAAGATCTTCTCGGTACCTTCGACAAACTGTAAGATTATCTGCAGATGTCACGAAGTTATACACATGTTCATAAACAATTATCAACTATCAAGGTATGGGAAGGGGATTACCTCAAGCCTCAGTGTAGATTTGCTGGAGAGCACATATGTAGGCTGGTTGAAGTCCCCTGAGCCAGCTCCAGATCAAGCCTTGCACAAAGAAGAGACAAGTGTAATCACATCATACAACTCTGAAAACTAATATATGAATACATAAAGAACATATAATTGCATACAGCTAAGCTACTCATGCAAACAGACATCAAATAAACAAGTTAATGAATGATAGTACCGAAACCATAGAGTAGATAGCACAACTGCAATTTTGTATTAATAATGGAAGAGTGATTACAACCATCTATTGCATCAGCCTTCCTTTGCCCCTTTAGCTTCTCTCTCTCTCTCTCCCCTCTTGCTAACTTCTTATGATATGAGCCAGTTCTCAACAATCAAGTAGGCTATCCTTTTGAATGCTCTAACCCCTTTCACAATGGCCCTAACTTTGCTTATGTAGCAATTGAGTTAGGGTTGCCAAGTTCCTCCTTGAGTTCATTAGGGAAAAATTAATGAACTTGCCATGCTTTTCAACTCTTTCCCATTTGCCTCCTTCTTTCAGATTAGAAATTCTCCAAATAGGTCGATTTTGGATGTTTCCTTTTCTTGAGAAATTTTAGGAACAAATATCTAGATATTTGTGAGTCAATTCATTCCTTTGACCCTTGGAACTTCACCTAGTTTCACTAACGTTGCCCCCTGACTAGCAACTTGAGTTAGCAAGGTCACTACTGCACCCTTAGGCTTGGTAACAAGCTTTATAAAATAGGATGTTAGTGTACAACCAACATTAGTGTGGAATCAAGACCTATAATTGTGGTCTTTAATCCAGTCATCATGTCTTTCCCCTTTGAGTTGATGAGGAGGTCAATTTTTTGCATAACATTATTTCTGAACTGATTGGTCCCATCTCTTGCTACCTCAGAAGGTAAAAGGTGATATGCTAAGAGTTGATCAAGAATGATACATGAAGTATGTGGTAACGAAACTAAACGGTCCCAATGAACCTGTGATGTTTACCAACTCCATCCTTGGGAACTATAGTTAAAATGTTTATGCTACAGAAACCTGTTTTGGAGAATTCCATGCAGAAACAATTGAAGAAACTTTAACATACACATAGTTGGAAGCTTCATCCCATAATCCAACTAATGAACTATCTTGTATTATAGTATATGATAGGACTAATTTCTTAAATAGTAGTTCAATTGATGTAACATTAGGTTCTATATTTTGGACACTCTATTTTGATGGCTCTAACTACCTTGAAGGTGTAGGTGTTGGGAGCATTCCCATTGACCCACAAGGGAACCAACATTTGATGGCCAGCCGGTTGGAATTTACATGCACCAAAAATACAACAAATATGAAGGCTTGTTGCAGGGCCTGAAGAAAGCCATTGATATGAAGGTAAAAAATCTTAAAGTTTTTGGTGACTCAAAGATAATCATGGATCAAGTAAAGAAAAGGATACATTGCAATTCACCACACTTGTTAAGTTATCAGCATGAGGTATGGAGCTTAATTGATAGTTTTGATTCTTTCAATATCACATACATACCTCAAGGTCAAAACCAAGATGTTGATTTGATGGCTAGTAAGGCTACTAAACTTTTACCTGATTTTAGATTGAAGAAAAATAAATCTTCTGCTGAGTTGATTTTCAGACCATCCATGCCTGATAACATCTCAAATTGGTAGGTGTTCGAAGATAACGAGCAATTCCTTGAGCTCTTGCACTGCGAGAAGACATTCAAGAATGTAGTCATTGATGAAAAGGAGCATGATAGGCTTATCAACGAGAGGGAAGATGAGGAAAAAAATCGGTCCAATGTGATTCCCAAGTCAGTTGTTAAGGTGGAGCACTTGTATGACTTGCATGATAAATTCAACAAGTCAACTGACTACAAAATACATAGCTCATCCATGAAGTATGAATCAGTCAACCTTGGGACCAAAGAAGACCCAAAAAATGTCAATCTAGGCTTGGGGTGCTCTTCACAAGAAAAGGATGCATTTGTCAAGCTATTTAAAGAATACAAGGATGTCTTTGCATGGACATATGGAGACCTAAAAACTATTTATACCAACGTTATGCAACATGTAATTTCTTTGGAAAAAGAGGCTAGGCCCTACCAACAAAAGCTTCATAGGATGCACTCAAGCCTAGAACCATTAGCGAAGAAAGAATTAAACAAAATTTTGGATGATAAAATCATCTTTCCTATCATACACACACGCTGGGTAGCCAATCTCATGCCAATCAGGAAGAAAAATGGAGACATCAATCTATGTATTGATTTTAGAAACTTGAACAAAGCATCATAAAAGGATAACTACCTTGTCCCTTTTATGGAATACATTCTTCAGTGCGTATCTGGGTCTGAAATGTTGTCCTTATTAGATGGGTTTTAGGATACAATCAAGTATTAGTATCTAATGGGGATCAGTTTAAGAAAACCTTGAACACTAAATGGGGAACTTATGCATATCACAAAATGCCTTTTGGACTTATCAATGTAGGTGCCACATTCCAAAGAACTATGGATATAAATTTCCGAGGGTTAATTAACACATCAGTTGTAGTATACATGGATGACATTATAATGTATTCATATCATAGAAGGGATCATATTTGTAACCTGAAACAAATCTTCGAAAGATGTCAAAGATACAGGATATCGTTGAATCCCAAGAAGAGTGTCTTCGCAGTCGCATAGGGGAAACTACTGGGTCATATCCTCTCTAAAGAAGGGATTGTTATTGATCTTGAAAGAATAGAGACTATCATGAGAATATAACCCCCTACAAATAAAAGAACAATGCAATCTTTCTTTGGGAAGATCAATTTCGTAAGGAAATTTGTCCTAGGTTTCACTGAAATAGTGCACCCCATGCAGCTAATGATGAAGAAAGACATTGTGTATAAGTGGAGTGATGAACCCAAGTGTTACCAGGAATAGTGTCCACTCGGAGCTGTTATTCCCACTAAGACTGGTAGCTATCTTAGAAACAAACAAGTAAAGTCTACTTTCACTTTCCTTTATGAAAATAGATAAGAGTGGAACAAAGGACACCAACCTTAGTCTTGCGCTTGGTTCCTTATTGATTCCTCTCCTTCTTGATAGATATTTGCTGCTTCTTCTTCATCTGCCCAGCTTCAAAGAGCACCTGTGGAATCAAAGCAGCATACTACTATCGAAGAACAGAGATCTATATTCATAAGTAACACAGGACCAAATATGTGTTAACCATACAAATTCATATATAATCAAACATACAAGAATATGGAGGAAAACTTGAATAGCTCTATTAATATCAAGAAAAGCAAGAGGATTACAACCAATAGTTCTGAACCAACATCATTCTCCAGCAAGAAAGTCCTTCTTCACCTCAAGTAAAGCTTAGATCACCCAACACTACGAAGTTACACCAGAAAACCAACAACACTTCTCTACAAGATACAAGATTCCTTCCTCTGGATATCTGTGATGAGGGATCCATATATAGATGATTGTAGGGGGTGACTCATCCTCTGGGGTCTTGATTAGTGTCCTCTCTATGATAGTTCTTGATTCCACTTGGACACTGATGATCTCTTACTCATCCCTGGTCGAAAACAGAGAGGCAAGTGTTAGAGGGGAAGCTTCTAGAAGATTCCATGATCTTCCACCTTGCAAACTGTCTCTGCCATTTGTCCATTCCCGACCATTGCACCCTACAGAGGGGCCATTCAGTATGCATCACACCCTTTACACTGGGAAGGTGATATGCATCGCACCCTCTGCACTGGGTATTCATTATGGTCCAATTTTGACCATTTCTGAGCAGTTTTTGGTGGAGAACTTCTGGGAGATGATGTAATCAGTTGACCTTGTTCCTTTAGGTAGTGAAGCAACACTTTTAGGGACTTAGGAGCCCTCAGTTTATGGACATTTTTGATTGGGGTTGAAGTGCCCAAAAATGTCTATAACAATTGCCCCCTAAAGCATGAGGT
>APFE030943218.1:372337-386784 GCA_000404065.3 Pinus taeda | reverse complement strand
AAGTAGCTGCAATATGTCTCTATCTCTTTCTGGTGGATCATGGTTCTTCATTGCAGATCTGGTTCATTTTCAGGGGGAGCATGATCTTAGGGGGAGCATAACCCTTTGCCCTTGATGTCAAAGGGGGAGAATGAAGCTGAAGATTTTGAGGTTGCCATCAAGTCCAAAGGGGGAGATTGTTGGCATTATGGTTCTGGTATGATTATATTTTTCAGATGTTGTACTTGATGGCAACACCCATGGCATGGCTCTCATTTTGATAAAAATAAAGAATTACGCAGGAGAACAGTTCAAGAAGGTGCGTACCCACAGCCATACCGTGCAGGGACCGCGTCCAAATATGCGGGTCACCCGTTCATGAGGTGCGTACCCCAGTGCACACATTCCAAGGCAGTTAAGCGCCCACCCGTGGGGTTTCTCAGTGGTATTTAGCCAACAATATTGGGTTATCATGGTTTTGGACCGCGGTATTGATTATTTTATTATTATTATTGTGCCCCATGATCCTTGATTTAAGGAAGAGCTAGCCTATATAAAGCAAAGGAGATCATTTGGCTTGAGCATCTTTGGTGTCTTCGAATATCTTAAGATCTGATCTATTGGGTTCTCTGTTCTTAAAAGATTGATTTATAAAGGAGAAGTCAGAAGCGAATTGGCGAAGGGTGATCTCTTGAGCACAAGTTCAGATCTGAGCATTTGAGGTTATTTCAGCCCTAGTCCAAGGTACGCAGAGGTGTCGAAGGTTAAGTGCGTGGGTACGCAGAGGCGCCGAAGGTTAAGTGCGTGGGTACGCAGAGGCGCTGAAGGTTCTGTGCGTGGGTACGCAGAAGCGGCGAAGGCTTAGTGCGTAGGTACGCAGGGCAACAGTGGTTCAGGTGCGTACTTTCTGTAGCAGCACGCGGCGCGATTATTCTTCTGGGTGCGTACTTTCTGAGAAGTACACGGCGCGATATTGTATTTGGGTGCATACAATACGCAGTTCAGTGAAAGGAGCAGAGCGTGGCCACGCAGTCCAGAAGAAGGAAGATCTGCGGGTATACGCAGAGAAGCAGAAGGTGAACTGCGTAGCGACGCAGGCCAGTAAGGGAAGAACCGTGTATCTGTGTTAAGATCTTCTGTTGGTTGAATTTTTCTGTTGGAAAGAAGTTCTGGGTTCTGTTCTGTTATTGTTGATCTGGTTATTACAGCTGACTGTATTATTTACATGTACTTGATGATCATTTGATGTATATGGATCCAGTTTGAAAATTTATGAAAAGTGGTCCTTGAAAAGAAGTAGGGGGTTGTAGCTCCCTTTCAGGAGAGACTGGAAAACGGGAGAGAGTTGTAGCTCTCAGCAGGTTGCAGCCTGCGTACTGGTAAAGGACTGCACCAGTACAAGACCATTGTAAAAGGAGTTTCTAATTTGAAAGAAGATAGAGACATATTGCCGCAGGTGGTTTTCACCCACATTGGGTTTCCACCTTATATCTGGTGTTCTTTGATGTGACTGTCTGCTTTTCTTGTTCATGCTCATTATTTATGGTATTGGTAGCAAAAATAATTCAAAATATAAATAAGAAAGATTCGGTAAAAGAATTAGATAATACTGATTCACCCCCCCCTCTCAGTATTATTGTCAACATGTCTGAATTTCCTTATCATGGGTCAACATTTCATCCATTTCTATTTTAACATGAACATCAGTCCATTGCTGTTCCTTTTCAATTGGAACAATAGTCTGTTTCTCAGCATCATTTGGAATAGTAGCTTGGCTTTTGACGGGGTTTTGAACAGCAGGATGGATTCTGGTCCTCCGCCCCTTGCCCTTAAGGGGTTTTGCTGGAGTGGCTAGATTTTTCCTTCCTCAATTCCCTTTTACCCTTTGCCTTGCCTTTAGAATCCTAATCTTCTAGTGGAGTTGGACTATTATGTTCAATAATCTTTTTTCCTTTTGCAATTCCCTAATTTCCGCCATTTCCTCAGAAGGAACAGCAGGCTGTTTACTGTGGTCTAGACTGTGGCTAATTTCCTGATTTTCTTCCTGGGGTGTTTCTTCACTGTTCTGCTCTGGCTGTTCCAGGGAAAGAACCCTAATTGGTTCTATTATTTCTTGGGTGACTTCTTTTTCTGCCCTTATTTCCTCTGGACTTTCTCCTGGTGCCTTCTGGTTAGGAACGAGTTGTTCCTGTTCAACATTTTCTGACATCTTCTCGTCATGAACAGGCTGATTTTCTTCTTCTGCCTCCTTTGCATGTGATTCCTCGGGTGAATTTTTCTCCGGGGGTTTCTTTCCGGCATGGAGGTCTGATGGACTGGAAGGTTGGCCATATTCAACCATATTGGCCAAAACTTCGGCCAATTTATCTTCTCCTAATGGGTCCTGTAATGGGCTGCCTTCTTGCTATTCCTTTCCTCCTCCTGCTTGGACTGCTCAGCTTCATTTCCTTTGTCTCCTTCTTCCTCAGATTGCTCATCTTCTTCCTCTTTTTCTTCTTCTTCTTCTTTTGCAGATTGCTCTGCCTATTCTTCTTCTTCCTCTTCTACAGATTGCTCTACCTCCTCTTCTTTTTCTTCTGCTTCTGCAGATTGCTTTGCCTCCTCTTCTTTTTCTTCTGCAGATTGCTCTGTCTCTTCTTCCTGCATTTCTGTCTCATTGTCTTCCTTTCCTGACCGTGGGGGTTGCTCATCTTCTATTTCTACCCGCTGGCTGGTGCTTTCTTGGGGCTTCTCCAGCACCCTCGTAGCCGTGCTAGCCGGACCGATTTCCTACGCTTTTATGGTTGCTCGGGTGCGTTAGTGACATGTTTCCACTTTGCTAATTTCTTGTGTCTTTCTGGACGCTCGAGTGTGCTAGTGACCTGTTTCCGTTTCTCTGGACGTTCGGGTGTGCTGGTGACATGTTTTTGTTTTGGGGGTGGTGTGGCCAATCCCCCATTTATAATGGAAATTAGCTCTTCCCAGCTGCTCTGCTGCTGGGTGAGGCTATGGTTGACTATCAACCGAATCAATCCATGATGACTAACAACTGACTCTACATGCTGTGCCTTTTTCATGCTCCGTGCAACGTCATGAAGTAATGAATTCAAAAATGTAGGTAAATTTACAGAGCATTTTTGTTTTAGAACAGCTAAGAGTTTAAGATGTCGTGGTCTTACCACGCCTTTTCTACCCTCACAGGTGATGTAGCTTTGGATGGTCTTTGCTAATTTTGCCCACGGCTCTCCTAGTGCTGCTGGCAGAACCCCCTTTCCTCGAATTGTCAGGCTCTGTCCCTCGTCCTGGAAGATTTCCATAATCTTCTGCAACCTCTCCTTTTTTAACATCCATACTGGTCCAGTGGCTGGCAGTCCCGAGACTTCTGCGATTATGTCGTCGGTGACTGCTATGCGTCTCCCCCTCACTGTGGAGTGGTCCTCTTGCAAGTTCTGCAAGAATTCAATTGCCACTGTCTCGTTAGACTCCTGCAAGCGGTTAAGATAGGTCAGCCATCCCGCTCTTGCCAGGATTTCCCGGGCAGCAGCAGAGACTGTTAACACTTGCGGTTCTCTCTGAATTGATCTTCCTCCCATGGTTTCGCTGTAAATTCTCAAAGGAACGGTAGCTGTTTGTGTTGTTGAAACACAGAGAAGCTGATGGACGAAAAACTCATTCAAACTCTAATGCTGCAGAGTATATAGTGGAAATGGATTTGAACAGCAAGTCATGCAGAAAAAACAAAAAAAATAAAAAAAAATAGTATACCGTTGAGCCGTGTTATACCCAAGTACACAACTTCCCAAATAGTGAGCTGACACGTAATCCAGGGAATGATGAGGTTAACCTCCCCCCCCGCAATGTGATAGGCTGTCCCAGCCATCAAAGAAAGGAGCAACGCCCACTCTGCAACAAAGTCTTTAAGGAACAACGTATGGCAATATGCCATGTTTACAAAAGCAACATATTACTGAAATCGAGGTGTAGAGTTTCGTCGCTTTAATACGTAAGAGACTGCGGTGATATAATGCAAGGTTGGGGATAAGACATTTGTAAATAGAGAGTCTCATGCGATCATTGTCAATGGTTCTGTCATGATTGGTGACAATATATATTCATGCATTATATGGTAGGGGAAATAACATATAATTGATTACCACAACATAAGAAACAAAAGGGTGCTAACAACTTACCTATTGGTGTAAATAATACGACTCTGCTGACGGGTGTCCATAACCTTGGAAGAGTTGTTTATTTCACCCATGGAACCATAATCCTTTGTGTATGCTTAGGGAATGTTGTGTAATGTCAAAATGTAGGCCATTATGCTGGCTTGGTGACCAGTTAGCCATAATGCTATTCACGAGGAAGGAGCGAATAGTGGACAGGCTGGCTCGTGATGAGACCTCCTGTTCCAAGGGTTGTTTGTTTGATATACCTTTTGGACCATATCCCTGGTGTGGTGGCCATAGTGGGAATGCCACTTCGCTTTCGTCCTCATGATCATGGTAGGCCAGCTCTTAATGCGACTTCCTATCCTGCATTTGACAATTTATAAGTCATGTTTGCTCTTTTTTCTTTGTTTTTCATGAAGTGCCTTCCCTATTTATACACAAAGGGTGGTTCAACACTCCTTAAGAGTAGGAATGGTGGAAGAAGCCTTAACATCCCAATAGGAAGATATAAACCCTTTGCTCTTATTCCTGAATAATAATCAAAGAGGATTAAAAGGGACCAACATGATACAGATAACCAATCAGAGCAGAAGTAGTAGACAATGACAACAAAAGATGATGAATAAGCATGTCTTTCCCTCTGTCCTCTTACCAATTCAGGGCAATTTCTTATAAAGATAGCGATTTATGATTGACTGATTTCAGTATGTTGTGATTTTGTTTTCATTACATAAGTGCATAGCTGTATTCCAAAAGACTTGAAAGAATAGGAACAATAAGCATCCTCAATTTAGAACAGCAAAAGGAACAAGCTGTTTCACAGGGAGAGAAAAAGCATACAAGTGGTGTTCCTTTTGAGAAAAGGAACAAAAAAAGTTCACAAATGCTGTTCCTTTGGAAAAGGAACATCAGCACACACAAGTACTATTCCTTTGGAAAAGAAACAACAAGAATCACAAACACTGTTCCTTTGAAAAAGGAACAACAAAGCACACCAATGTCGTTCCTTTGGAAAAGGAACAACAGACATCAAAAATACTGTTCCTTTGGAAAATGAACAATAACAATAAAAAATGCTTTTCCTTGGAATAAGAACAACAAAACCAACAAATGCCGTTCCTTTGAAAAAGGAACAACATAACTGAAAAACGTTGTTCTTTTGGAAAAGGAACAACAAAACAAGCAAATGTCATTCCTTTGGAAAAGGAACAACCGAGATAAAAAATGTCGTTCCTTTGGAAAAGGAACAACAAAAACATACAAATGCCATTCCTTTGGAAACAGAACAGCAAGAATCGAAAATGTTGTTCCTTTGGAAAAGGAACAGCAAAACACACAGAAATGCCGTTCCTTTGGAAAAGGAATAGTAGAAATCGAAAATGTTGTTCCTTTGGAAAAGGAACATCAAAAATACACAAATGTCGTTCCTTTGGAAAAGGAATAGCAGAAATCGAAAATGCCGTTTCTTTGGAAAAGGAACAACAAAAACACGCAAATGCCATTCCTTTGGAAAAGGAACAACATAAATAAAAAATGTTGTTCCTTTGGAAAAGGAATAGCAAAAACACACAGATGCTGTTCTTTTGGAAAAGGAACAACATAAATCAAAAATTCAGTTCCTTTGGAAAAAGGAACAGCAAAAACACACAAATGCCATTCCTTTGGAAAATGAACAGCGGAAATAAAAAATGTTGTTCCTTTGGAAAAGGAACAACAAAAACACACAGATGCCATTCCTTTGGAAAAGGAACAACAGAAATAAAAAATGATGTTCCTTTGGAAAAGGAACAACAGAAATAAGAAATGTTGTTCCTTTGGAAAAGGAACAGTAGAAATCAGAAAAATGCTATTCTTTTGGAAAAGGAACAACAGAAATCGTAACAACAAAACGTTGTTTCAAAGATATGTACAAAAATAACTCAAGAAATTATGTACAAACTGTAAAGAGAAGTAAATTCCTTAATGAGTTACAGGTGAGGAAGACTTCTCTTCCTCCCCCAAAATCTCCATATCTGAATCTTGGCGTAGCTGTTGGCAGAAGGACTCCCGAGTGAGTGGTTTGCGATAGAGACGAACTCGGTGGCCATTTGCCTTGAAGGCATATCTAGAACCATCAATAGTGATTAGAGTAAGGGTACCATTGTCATGTACCTTCTGGATTTCATATGGTCCCAACCAACGAGTCTGGAGTTTCTCGGGGAAGTCCTGAAACTTGGAGTCATACAAAAGAGCCCAGTCTCCTTCGTGGAAGACTTTATTTTTAATGAGAGCATCATGCCATTTAGCTCTCTGCTGCTGGATCAGAGCAGTGTTTTGAAGTGCAGAGAGCCTAATTTCGTCTAGCTCATTGATATGATGTAGTCGATTAATTTGTGCCTCAGTTAGGTCTAAGCCAACTTCCTATGCTGTTCGTAATGTTTGAATTTCAAATTCTATGGGGAAAATGGGTTGTTTTCCCAAACACTAGTTGATAAGGTGAGTAACCAGTGGTACTCCTCCATGTTGTTCTGTAAGCCCACAGTGCTTCAGGTAGTCTGGCAGCCCAATCACGTTTATGTGATGCAACAGTTTTCATTAGGATTGTTTCTATTATTTTATTGCTGCTTTCTACCTGCCCATTTTCCTGTGGGTGGTATGGAGTAGTGATTTTATGCTAGACATGATAGTTGTTGAGTGTTGCAGCTATTCTATTTCCAGCAAACTGTGGTCCACCATCTGTAATTATCTCTCTTGGAAGGCCATAATGTACAAATAGATGGAACAAGAACTGTATGACAGAGTCCTTTGTAGCTCTTGGCAATGCCTCTGCTTCAACCGACTTGGTGACATATTCTGTTGCCACCAAAATATATTTTTTCTGGTTGGATGATGGGTTGATTGGTTCGACAAAATCAAGAGCCCATCGCTCGAATGGTTCGATGACTAGTTGTGGTCTCAGAGGCATCTCATCAGACTGATTAGGGCATCCCGCTCTTTGGCAGCTGTCACAAGCTTGGAAAAATTTCTTTGCATCTTTGAAAATCATGGGCCAATAATACCCTGTTTGTAGCACTTTATGTCCAGTTTTGCGATCGACGAAATGTCCACCACATGGTCCGTCATGGTAGGCTTTCAAAATGTCAAAGATTTCATCCTCTCGAATGCATCTCCTGATATGCATGTCTGGCCCTGTGTGAAACAAATAGCCCCAAATCCAAGAAAATCTAGTACTTCGTTGTTAGATGCTTTGGTAGCTTACCTATTGCTAGGTAATTGGAAACATCAGCATACCAGGGTGTTTGAGCAGCCACAACAAACAGATGCTCGTCCAGAAATTGATCTTCAACTGCTGCTGCGTCAACTGGCTTTGGCATTCTTAAGAGAAAATCAACTACAAGATTTTCTTTTCCAAGTCGATCCTTGATTGTAATATCAAATTCCTGCAATAAAATCAGCCATCTAGTTATTTTGCCATTTGTGATAGGCTTGTTTGCTAGATATTTTATGGCAGAATGTTTTGTGTACAAGATAACATGATATCCAGTAATGTAATGTCTGAACTTATTGACAACATGTATTACGGCTAGAAATTCTTTTTTAGTAACAGTGTAGTTTAATTCAGCAGGGGATCAATTTTTGCTAATGTAATAAATTGCATATGGTTTTCTATCCTCTTCCTGCCCAAGGACTGCTCCAATGGCTGTATCTAAGGCATCAGATGATATCTGAAATGGCAAATCCCAATTTGGTCCTTGAAGGACTGGGGCTGTGGTTATGAGCTTCTTCAGATCCTTGAAAGCACGTTCACAGTTTTCTGTCCAAAGAAAATCAACGTTACCAGTTAGTGCATAGAAAGGTGCAGTAATACATGAATAATGTTCTATAAACCTCTTGTAATAACCAGAAAATACAAGAAAACTACGTACCTCTGTTTGAGTGGTGGGAGTAGGAATGAGAAAAAGTATTTGGATTTTGGCTGGGTCTACCTGAATGCCAGCTGCTGAAATATAGTGTCATAGAATAAGTCCTTCCATCATCATCATATAACATTTTTCATGGCTTAAACAAAGCCTGGTAGCAATGCAGCGTTGTAGGACTTTTTCTAGTGTATCCAGTGCTGGATCGAAATCATCTCCATATGGTGTAAAGTCATCCATATATACTTCAAGTCCTTCATTTATTAAGTCTGCAAAAATGCTAAGGATAGCCCTTTGGAATGTGACAGGAATATTGCATAAGCCAAGAGGTAAAACTCGGTAGACAAATGTTCCCCAAGGACAAGTAAAAGTAGTTTTTTCTTGGTCTTCAGGGGCAATCTGTATCTGATTGTATCCGCTGAGACCTTCCAGGAAAGAAAAGAATTTCTTTCCTGCCAAAGTGTCTAATACTTGGTCGATGAATGGGAGAGGGAAGTGGTCTTTTTGTGTTGCTTTATTTAGTTCTCTATAGTCCACACAAATTCTCCATTTCCCATTCTTTTTTGGTACCACCACAAGCAGAGAGACCCATTTACTATCAGAGATAGGGTAGATAAAATTGACATCTAAAAGTTTTTGAAGTTCATCTTTTACCACATCTTTTAGATGAGGATTTAGTCTCCTCCGAGGCCGTTGAACAGGTCTCGCATCTTTTTCTATGTAAATGTGGTGTGTACATAATTGGGGGTCAATTCCTTTCATATCAGGGTAGCCCCATGCAAATGCTTCTTTATATTTCATTAACACATGGATAAGCTTAATTTCTTGTTCGAATGTGAGGTTGGCATTAAAGTTTAAGCTTTTTCTCGGTTCAATTTCCACAATTTTACTATTTGCAACAGAGGTGACAGGGATTGTATGATCACGTGTATCTTTCAAAGGATCTTCTTCTAATTCATTATCAAATGCTGCTTTTATCATATGACATTGTGTGTGGGATGTGAGTTCAGTTTGACTAATGAAATTATTAATGGCATCGTCTTCTGTTTGGTCTTTGAAATCAAGTGCCTCTTGTATAGTTAATGGAGATCTAATGTTATCAGCAAGGTATGATACAGGGTGACTATTAGTTTTGACTATTGTGACACTTGGTTGCGCTGGAGAATATAGAACTAAGTTCTTGATATCTGTTCCCCTGGTTATGATCATATTTCCTTGCCGACAACCAATATAGGCATCGACAATGGTGAGCCAAGGTCTGCCTAAAATCAATGGATGTCCATCAAGTCGGGTTTTGGGATTTATTATCAGAAAATCAGTTGGATATTCCCAGGAGTCAACAGAGACCATGACATCATGTAGTGTGCCCTCTGGCCTAACCACAGATCTGTCAGCCAATTCTAACGAGGTAGAGGGGGGTTCTACAGATGTAATTCCTAGCTTTTGGCAAGTAGTGGTTGTTAAGATATTGATTGCAGCTCCTAGATCAACTAAGGCATTGGACAGGGTCTGACCATAAATTTGGACAGTTACTATTGGATTTCTTGGGTCTTCGTATTTAATGGGTGTTTCTTTTCCTGACAATAAGTTAGATAGAGTGCCAACTACTTGGACTCTTGGATTATTTGTTATATTCCTCCTTGATTTCTTTATGCACAATTCTTTGATAGTTTTTGCGTATATCAGGATGTCTTGAATGGCTTGGAGGAATGGAATTTTTATGTACAAATTGTAATTCTCCCAGAATGTCAAAATCAGGATATTGTATAGGTCGAGGTATGACTAATCGTTCTGGGAATGGGGAAGAGGATGTGGTTGCTTGATTATGAGCTTGTTGTTTATTCACATCCTCTTCTTGTGACAAATGTTCTCTAGGTAACTGATCTTCAACTTGAATTGTCTTATTTCCCTCGGTTTCAATAATATGCCGAGATCTTAACTGAAGATCATTACACTCCCTCAGATCGGCTCCTACTTCTGGTGTTTCTATGATTTGGAGAGATTGGACCGGTCTATTATTTGGATTGGGGTTGGGTTGGGCTGGGAGTTGCAGTCTCAGATTAGAATGGGGATTTTGTTGTAAGGCTGGCAGTGTAGATTGGGGGAGAGGAATGCTTCCTACTAGCTGATGCATTGGTCTCTGCCAGTTTGTCTACGAGGCTAAACTTTGTGAAGTAGGGGGAGTCCATTATGGTGAGTACGGGTTTCTTTGCCAATATGATGGGGTATAAGGAAGATTCAGCCAACCAGATTGGCTTCCCTGATTCAGCCACGGGTTTGAGGAAGGAAACCACTGTGGTGACTAGTTTGAAAATGGGGGTTGGAGTTGACTTTGCCACATATTATATTGTTGAGAATTATACTGCGAAGGCTGAAAAGAAGAAGTTGGGTCTAGAAACATACTAGATTGTCGCGGTTGCCACTGATGGCGCTGGTTGAGAAAATACACCGATTCTGGCTCTTCTTCTGCTTCCTTATATACTGCTTTCAATCCAGGAAGTGAGGGACAACTCTCCGTAAGGTGATCTTTTTTGCAGATGGCGCATGTTCAGACTGCATCCAGTGGACACTCCTTATGGCTATGCTTCTTCCTACATCTGGGATAGAAGATTGCCAAATTCTGTTCTGCCTCCATTTCCTTTTGCTTGGCCTGCATAATATCAAGTTGTGTAGTTAGTGTCCCTAGTATATCAGTTTTAAAATTTTCCAATAAATTTCCAATTTCTACACGCGTTACTCCTTCTGACGAGATTTTATTATCTCTTACAAACCAATCATGTTCTGCCAGTTTTACTCTTGTGCTGCCTCTCGAGCTCTAGATACATAAATCAATAATGTCAGCAAAACTTTCTTGATAAATATCTCCTTTTCCCATATGTTTAATGTTTCGATCCATTGTTCCTTCATGCCCCTTATTAATGCCATTTTCAACACATTATCAGGTAAAAAGGCAATGATGCATAAGGAGATCTTTGTAGATTATAATGGAAACGTTCCACATACTCCTCTAATGTTTCGTTTGGTCTAGCTATCATCTGGAATATTTCGTCCTTTAGTTCTCTAAACCTGCAATAGTCCTGATATTTTTTTAGAAAATATTCTTTCATTTGATCCCAGTTATTTATAACCCCACCACCTAATCCCATAAACCATCTTAAAGCAGCCCCTTTTAGTGTAGAGCGAAATAGTTTCAGTTTCTGGGGGTCACTGGTGTAATCATATCCCCTGCACAGTACATCAAATTCAAATAAAAATGCATCTGGGTCCTCTGATGTAAGACTGTGGAATGTAGGGATATGTTGAAGAGGGATTGCTTTCATAGGCGCATTTGCTGCAAAATCCACTATGGGGTATTGTAATGTAGAGGTTTGAGTGTTTGGCTAGTTTTGAGCCATTGGGTCGAATATATGCCAATAACCTTCTGGGATATCTAGGAGGGTGTTCCTAGGTTGAGAGGAAACGGCTTTAACAAAATTAGTTTTAATAGTGCCTATTGTCTGAGGAGATTGAGTTTCTTCAAAGATGATTTTTGCAGCACTCCCCTTGTCTGGGCTGTTCAATGGCTGAGTTGTCTCAAGAGGAGATCCCGATTCCTCGGTTTCCCCTGTCTCTCCTCCTCCTTCACAAATATTACTGAAATTCCCTTCCTATAATAGTTCTGGAGCAGAATTTTCAATTTCTTGAAAGTCCTGCTCTTCAGTTTGACTATGCACCTCAGTAAAGGCTACAGATGGTGATCATGTGGCCTGAAGGGAACTAGTAGGCTGTTTAGAAATAATTTTCCTGGGTCCTACTGAGGGCTGAGATTCTACTTTCTTGTAGATTTCATCTATGAAGGTTGATTAGCCAAGGGTCACCGGCCCCTTAGCTATTTTTGGCTTGGGTAGAGGTTTGGAATTTTTTATGGCTTTTTTTACTTAGTCGTGCACTCAAATTAACTACGAAATCCTACTTAAATAAACAACAACAAATCTGCAGGAAAGCGGGTAGAGGAGCAGGGCTTTTACATGCTCCACACGTAGGTTCTTAGCTTCTATTTTCAAAACCCAATTCTTCCCTAGCAGGTTCATACATTACTCTGAGAAAAAGAACAAATGGCTACACTCTTTCCCCGGCAACAATGCCAAAATGTGGAGCTATAAAAAGGGTCTCTTACACCTCTAGTTACCTCACATTAATATGTCAATCCAGGAACATTTTGTTATTTCAAAGAGTGTTTCAGTCTGAGGCTATCATTTGCAAGAGTAATGCTAGTAGCACAATGTTTGCAAATACAAGGGTAAATGGATGCTTGTTTAAAACTTAACTACTTCAAAAGATTAAATCACACATTCAGAAAGCTAAGTAATTTATCAGTCAAGGGTTTTGTAGCAATAACCCATCCCTTTGGAAACTGATGGAAAAGGAAATCAGAGAAAAAATCATGGATCTGGGAACCGGACAGTAGATGCCAATGCTCACTATAGCCTGAGATCGTTATTCACACTAACAACAAGAAATGGAATGGCAGATAAGAAATGGAACAACAATTAAGAAATCAAACAACAATGAAATGGAACAACAAACCTAAAATGGAACAGCAATTCGGAAATAGAACAACAACTAAGAAATAGAACAGCAACTAAGTCTAACAAGCCGTAACATCTTAGTCTATCTAATCAAATGCATTAACCATAATCTACAGGAATCAAACGACAATCCTTCACTCTTTAAGGACGGATTTAATAACACACACAAATGGAACAACACTTGGAAACCATGCATACACAAAACACACTTAAATAGTAGTCTGATCCAGTTATCATGTCAAGTAGAAAAAATATGATTGTATTTCAAGATAGAACAACATTACTCATAAATCCAACAATCGCAAAGATCATAACTTCCAAGATGAATTCCATAATATTAATGAACAAGTGCACAACACAAAGGCTCTGTAATGGAACAACAACAGTATTCTGTAAAGACTATCAGTATTATATCAACACCTAAAAGAACAGTAATATGATGTGGAGTCAATACAACAATTCTATCTTCAGAAACCTTAGTAATTTAATCATAACAGAGCATGTGATGTAAACTGACAAAACACATCAGATTACCAAAATCACATCGATAAACAAACCACGCAAAAACCAAGCGTAATGGTACAAGAGAAAGTGTCCTCCAGGGCCGGGCCCTTAGCCTCTAGTGGTACACTGCTTGAAGTTATTCTAGACTCAAAGATGAAATAGTAACCAAGTTTGTAGTAATGCATCAAGTAAAATTACAGTAGAGCAGTTCTTAGCGAGACACGATGATCAAAGTTTTGATCTTAAAAGAAATTACATAAAAGCATAACAACGTCTAACTCTCCCTCTGAGCTAACAGTGCTACCCCTTATATAAGGGTGACGATGGAGATATCTAAGTGCAGAAATAGATAAAACAATGATCCCTCAGGATCAAGGATCCTGAGGAATTCTCCGAAACGTTAGCCCTTAGTCATTTCTTCTCTTCCCTACGCCGAGCTGATATCTCCGCTTCCTTTCCCAAGCTGATCCGCTTTGATCTTGTTTGCATGCGGTCTCCCATGAAAGGGACAACAGTTAACCCGTCCTTGTCTTTTCCTTTAGAATGAAAACTTCTCGTTTTTTCTCCTTCTTGCATAAGGAAATGAGAATTGTCAGCGTTTTTGTCTTGCATATTAATCTCACATGTTGTATTACAATTCTTCATCGTTTTCCGAGTTCATGATGCAAAAAGGCTTGTAATTTCTAATGAAAAGACACTGAAATAATCATCAAAAACATACATTCTTTAGTACTCCACAATTTCATTATTGGGTTAACCTATCACAGATTTTCTACATGGTATTGGAGTTGTGAACAATATACTGAGAAGATAATTCGAAGTTTGAATTTCAAGGTTGTAGGTGCAAATCAAATTCATATCATACTTCAAGGTTGGCCAATGGCATTCTATGGCTTGAGACTCGAATATGCCTTGGAAGGTAGCTCGAATTACATAGCATAGAAAGATAGAATGGAGGCTGTATTAGAAGACAATGGATTGAAGGAATTCATTGATCAAGAAATCCCAAATCCAGCTTCAACTAATGCACAAGAGTTGGCTAAGTGGACTAAGTGTGTGGTGAAGGTTAGACGAATCATCCTTGAGGGAGTTCAAGACCATATTATCTGAAGTCTCCATGGGAAGGATACTCCATTTTCAATGTGGAAGACATTGAAGGACCTCTACTAGAACAGTAGCGACCAGAGGAAATTGGCGCTTAAGGATAAGCTTCGAAGAATTAAGATGGAGAAGGGTGATACTATTTCCACATATCTGAACAAGCTCACCACCTGTAGAGATGATATTGGCAGTGTGGGAATAATTACTGCGATAACGATATGGTGAGCCTCACTCTCCTTGGCCTTCCA
>APFE030943218.1:260966-357753 GCA_000404065.3 Pinus taeda | reverse complement strand
CATCATCGACACGAGATGGAGAGAGACAATATGTTTTGTGTGAGATATCAGAGGGAGGTTGAGTATTCTTGCAGAGGTCAACTTCTCTTGAACATATCGGCGGCACAATGATGGATTTGGCAGTATTTGAGGTCAAATGATCAGGGCTCATGATGACGAGACGATGAGCAGATGAATGGTCAAATAGGATAACCCAAACCCATGGAGGCAAATGTGAAGCAAGATGAGATGTCCCCACCCAGACACGAATGCAAAAAGTGCCATGTTCAAGAGCGACATATTGTCGATGACGACGATTATGATTCCTTTATTCCCCCACCATTTCTAGCGAGTACCCCGGTTATTTTTGGATGGCAAGCTTGACGGGGATAGCATATGCTTGAGAGGCGTCATTTTGACGGAATCCGATGTCATTAAGTTTTAACGAGTCCGACAAAGGAAGAACTCGGCGTCTTTTCATGTTTAGAGAGTTTGAAAAGATTGCGAAAAGAAGACTCCAGGGGTGTCCTTTTTCGTAAAGTTGTGTCTCTCAAGCCCAAAAAAGTATAAAACGATGCTCGAAAGAACCGCCCAGTCATTACGACCAAGGAGTACTTTTCGTAAATAGTGACATTGATCCGAAAAAGTAAAAAAGCGACCGATATCACATCGTTTCATTCCCATTAACGAACCTGAAACGACAAAGGTCTGACGATCTTTTCATTCTTTATACGGTCGGAAAAAGAGTTTAAAAACGACTGCCTCTTATTTACGTTTAACGAGTCAAGAGGAATAACTCGGCAATCTTTTCACGTTTAGCGAGTCAGAAAAGAGCTAAAAGATGACTCCATAGTGACTTTTTCGTGTATTTACTGAGTCCGAAAAAGTATAAAATACAACTCGTCTCACCATCGAAGTTGCGTAAAAGACCTGTCGCTGCACAAGAAGTAAACGTAAAACCCATTTTCGACCAAAAATACATTAAAATATTCAAAAATAACCTTTCTAAACCCAAAAAATGATTCAAAAAGCTTATAAATAGGGTGAAAATGTAAAAATAAAATTACTTTTACCATTTACCTCTTGAAGAGTGAAAAAGGTCCATTTGGGAGGAAAACTTCAGGTGGCGAATACGACCAATCCGTACAACCATTCGCGATCTCGTCAGCTCCAGGTAAGAGGCGCTTCCCTTAGCTCCATTTTTATACTATTTTTTATTCATTTAGTTCCTGATTGAGCCCCAGCAAGGGGGAATTTCAAAATTAGGGCTTCGCCCCATTGGCACGGGTATCCGGCACGGACCCGCACTAATGGGGTGAAATACCCAAGGGAGCCGCGCCATTAGCGCGACTGTTTTAAGAACAGTCGCGCTAACCGTGCGACCCAAATTTTCTCATAATTTTACCCGTTCAATTTGAAATTTCCCTGGATTATGAATTGTCCAATGTCCTAATGAAGGTAAATTTTTCCTTGTGGGTGCAGGAAACAGGTCAAAATGGTGGTAGAATGGAAAGAAAGAGAACATGACATTGTGGATGCCTCAGCAATTGAGGATGAAGGGTGCATGAACGACCTGAGGGATTTTGGCCTTAAAAAATTCTTCCTCACATCATACATGCGGTCGCAACCTGAGTTGCTCTAGTTTATTATTGATGCTTGGGACGTGGACGACCAAGTGTTTTGTCTACGGAATCAGACCTTAGAGCTTGAGGTCTCTGATGTATACTTTATCACGGGATTGTCACGGAGAGGGGCGGTTCCTATTTTGACTGGTAGTAGACCTTCCGGGGAGAAGGTTGGTGAAGTAAAAGCTCGAGTGTGCCTAGAAGCACAATTCGGGCAGTGGAGTGCTAAGGTGTTAATCAACACCATCTCGGATTTGACTCTGAAAGCCATTCTCTTCACCATCACACGTGCAGCTGGGGTACAAGCGGCCCACGAGGCCAGCAAGAACCACCTGATACTTGCGACTGAATGCCTCAGTCCAACCATCTTTAACTGGGCTGCAACTGTGACTACTAATATCAAGAGGCAGCTCACAAATTGCAAGCGAGCGAACATGAAACAATTTGCATATGGTTCGATCGTGGTATCGTTCTTCCTGGAGCGAATACCACTCTTCCAGATCCAGAGAGCCGTGGTGGTAGATCCATTGCCACAAGAGCCTAGAATGGCTCGTTGGGCAGCATTGATGCCCAGAGGAGGAGGAGGCCAGGAGATGTCATGGCATCCCGAGTTCTTCATATGGCTCCGTCAACAGCTGATCGTGATCCAGGATTGGCCGTATGCAGGGACTAGTTTCATGGGGGACCCAAACCTTCCACTACCAGAGGGGGAGGAATGGGAGGAGGAGTTAGGTATGAACTCCTTGATTTTAATGTTTTTCATTTTTTTTGTCGTTTTTAATACATGCCTATTCTGATGATGATTATATGTGTATGCAGATGTGGGCCCAGAGCGACCAGCCGGGCTATCCCCTACAGCGCGAAGAGGCCAACCCGCAACCGACCCTCAGGCAGGAGGTGTCGTGGGGGAGGAGTTGATACAGAATCTCGAGGGACTTGCCCAAGGGATTCCTGGTTATGCCAGATTGGCAGATGTGCCTTTCGCTTATCAGAGGCACACAGTAGGGGTGCCGACTCGCGTCCACCGTCTGCTGAGACGATTGGTGAGAGCGGTGATGTGCTATCATGAGCACCACCGTGCTTAGACTCCTAGGCTTTATTTTCTGCATATTTTTTGAGAGACACGTGCTCAGATGTACGGAGACACAGACTCTATCCAGACATGTACATTCTATTTTTTGAGCGCCTCAGTGCGCCACACGATTATTATATATATAATATATAATATATATATATATATATAATATATATATATATATATATATATATATATATATATATATATATATATACATGGTGTTATGGTTTATTGTATCTTATGCTTCCTGTATTATGTTGATTTACATATTGCGCAAATGTCTGTCCAATACATAGTTAGCTAATGCATCGGTTACTGCATTAAGTCTTCTTGGAATGTGATGATAAGGAATGTAATCAAAATCTCTTTCCAATAACTTAACACGTAAATACAACCTTAAAATGCGATGACCTCTGACGGAATATCGTCCGTTGAGCTGGTGGACTACAAGTTGAGAATCTAAGTTTAGAACCAATGTGTGGATTCCAAGGTCAATTGCCTCGGCTAATAATTCAATTGCAGCACTATATTCAGCCACATTGTTCGTTGTACAACCCAGACACACCCCTTGAATATCTACTAACTCACCATGAGGATCGTAGATCACCCATGCCGCAGATGACAGATTGCGAGTACTGCGAGAAGCACCATCAGCGAAACCAACGTAAGGTGATCCAGGCATCTGTTCAAGAAGCAAAAGACACAATAAGCGGCAGTCACGCGGACACACTGAGATAAAACTAAATAAACACGCACACACAACACACTGCTAAAAGCATACGTATGTACAAAAATAAAGCGCGCGCATGATACTCAGTTCAAGTCAAGCCCTTTTCAGGACTTTGCCTTATCGCACTGTTGCATAACCGGCCTAGATAATGTAAGCATCGCTCGGCCTGATGTATAAAATGATCAACAGCACCGATAATCTGCCCATGCCCCCCGGGCGAGCGAGGTTTACAAGCTAGAGGATCGGTGCCCCCTTTGGCAGAGGGACCGAGGGTCACAACAGAGTGCAAGGAAGGATCAAAGTGAGCAGAAATCAAAGCAAGTGAAGCAAGGCTCGGAGGTGGGAGGGAGAAGACACCCATTAGGGTAGGGTCTTTGAAAATCACGACTCCCACACTCTCAAAAGGAACGACAGTATGTTCAACGAAAGGTACATTTCCCTCAGAAGAGGAAGCGAAGAACGAAATCTGGTCAACCGTGACAATTTTCCCCTGATGAGGGAAATGAATGACACGGAAGAGGGATGAAGCCATGGCACGCATGGCATACGTCCAACTCCGGCCCAGAAGGAGGTTATATGTGAGGTTCGTGTCAACGACCTCAACTTCTACTTCCACAGTTTTCCCTTCTAAGGTGATTGGTAATCGTTGAAGAATACCATAAGGAAGGGATTCTCTCCCATCGAAAGCTTCCAAGGTCGTTGGAGACTGGCTCAGAGTCGGGGACCCGATCACTTTCCAACAAGCAATAGACATAATGCAAGTTGATGCACCTTCATCAATAACTGTACGATGGATCGTTTTGGAATTGATGACAACTTGAATGAGAAAAGCGATCTGATGAGGCAGTCGAGGAACATGGCTCTTGAGGTCGAAGGTAATCAGATCTGAATCTGCCGGGTCGATGCCACCGATGGCCGATAGCAAGGACTTCCTCTGGGGGGGGGCAGCTCTGGAGAACTTCTAAGGCGGACATAGCCGACGGAGCCTGTACTAAGTCCTCTACGATGCTATAGTGCTGGGCAGCGCGAGCGTTCGGATTGTAAGAAGATCTTCTGAGTACCCCTTTAGGAGGGGGTCGGATTGTCATCTCAGTACTCGGTCTCTCGATATGGAGGGGACTAGAGCTGGACGAAGGAGCACTTGAGGGAACCTCGGGCTCCTTCCTAGCGGATGACGGATACTCCTTTGCTCGATTCGTTACATGAACGGGAATAGATCCGGCCATGAAGACTTGGGAACCGAAGGGAGAAGAAGACGAATCAGCCACCATTTGAGTTTGCTGAGAGGGAAAAGGCTCTTTAAGAACTGCAGGAACCCCAGGAGCACCCTTTAACAAACGACTAACTCCGGACCGCCTGGGACAGTCCTTAGTATAGTGATCCTCTTCACAATTGAGGCAAGGATACTTGGGTTTGCACTTAGCTCCTTCCTCGGCTGGAGGTTTGGAGGATTCCTGTTTAGGTTGCTCGGATTTATTTTTTCCTTTTCCCTTTTTCTTTCATTTTGAGGCCTTGCCCGCCGTGGTGGACTGGACAGTATTGACCTCGGAAGTATTACCAGAATTTGAACCACACTGAGAAGTGTTTTCATTAGAGGCACTTGACTTTTGCTTGCTAGGGTTCGACGATGATTTTTTAGAGGCCGGGTTCACAGAGCCAATGACTCCATCAACAGATGGCTTCGGTGAAGCCTTGGATGTATCGGGTCTTGGGGCATCCGGAAAATACTCATACAAGGTACCAGACTGAGAGTAAACTAAGTCTAGGTATTGAGCGCGCGCGATTGCTTGCTCTTCAGTCACACAGGCTCCCATAGCAATGTCCCGTGCAATCTTAGGGACAAAGGAAGTCGTGAACCAGTCGGTGAGGAGTTGATCAGGAATCCAAAACTTGATCAACCTGCGACGCCTTCTCCATTCATGTATATGATCGGAGATATGTGTAGCTGTATCCTACTTAAGAGATGTAAGGAGGTGAGTCCTTGTCTCGTACCGAATGGGTAACTGAAAGTGAGTAAGGAATGCCATGGCCAATGAGTTAAAATCTTGAAATGACGCACGGGTCAATTTAATATACCATTTAGCGGCAGAACCAGTGAGAGTCCTTTGAAAGAGGCGAAGTTGAATCGAGTCATCGAGCCATGAATTAGACGAACACCATAAGTGATACGTCATCGCATGAGCTTGAGGGTCTTCTTTGGCTTTTCCGTCAAATTTGGGACAATCACTAGGTATCTTAGTTGGAACTGGTGGCCATTGTGGATTATGTAAAATGGGATCATTTGTTAACTTCGACACATCGGGCAGTTCCAACGTCGCTAGAAAGGTAGCTGCGGGTTAAAAGACATTTGTCCCGGATATGAGGTAGAGCCAGAATTCTATCCAGTTCTTGTTTGCCCCCACTGGCCTTGTCCCAATGGACCAGGTCCAAAAGGGCCTTGTCCAAAAGGATTTTGTCCGTAAGGGTTATTTCCAGAACCGGGTGGTTGATACTGGTTCTGCCCCCCAGCGCCCCATTGGTTACCATGCTGGCCAGCAAGTTGTTGATAATTTTGATAAGGGTTGCCCTGCAGCTGCTGGTAATTTTGATACCGGGTATATTGATTTTTCCCCTAGGGTTGCTGGTATCCATACTGAGCCTGGGAACCAGGCAGAATTTGATGAGCAGATTGGGATTGATACCCACCTGAATACGGGGGTTGGGATTGGTACCCACCCGAATAAGGAGGCTGGGATTCATACCCACCTGAATAAGGAGGCTGGGATTGATACCCACCTGAA
This sequence comes from Pinus taeda, assembly GCA_000404065.3. NCBI lineage: Eukaryota > Viridiplantae > Streptophyta > Pinopsida > Pinales > Pinaceae > Pinus > Pinus taeda. Next base: position 351,561 of record APFE030943218.1, on the reverse strand, counting down.
TAAGGAGGCTGGGATTGGTACCCACCTGAATAAGGAGGCTGGGATTGGTACCCACCTGAATAAGGAGGTTGGGATTGGTACCCACCTGAATAAGGAGGCTGGGATTGGTACCCACCTGAATAAGGAGGCCAGGATTGGTACCCACCTGAATGTTGGTCCATCTGGCCGGAAGGTTGTCCTGGTCGGATCTGAGATGGCCCCATTCGCCCAGAAGGTCGAGCTTGCTGAGCGAGGGGCTGCCCTTGCACAACCGAAGAATTTCCTTGTAGATCAGATGGCTACTGAGCGGTAGGCGGGCCTTGCTGTGCGTAAGGCTGGCCCCCTTGCCCAGAAGGGTAGCCTTGCTGGTTTTCAGGTTGACCTTGCTGACTGTAAGGTTGTATCGGGTCCCCATAGGGTTGCCCCGAAGGGTAGCCCTGTTGGGTCTTGGGTTTTCCTTGCTGAGCATTGGGTTGTCCCGGGTTTCCAGAAGGTTGCCCAAGATACGTGAAAGACAGACCACTAGAGGCTAAAGGTTGTCCCTGATAGGGTTGTCCTTGCGGGCCTCCTTGTTGACCTGGGTAATTTTGGCCATAATACTGCTGCCCATGATTAGGCTGCGAGTAAGACGGTTGACCCTGGTAGGGTGGTCCTTGAGATGGCTGTCCTTGACCCGGATGGTACTGGCCACCGCCATATCTGGCAGTACCCCAAGCCACGTTTAATGGAACTGAAGCCTCAACATAGGGCTCTTCAGGCAAGGAGGTATATAAATAATGATTGTCAGGATCATAATAAGGGCCTTGCCCACCTGGGTTCTGGACATTATGCAAGTACTGGGAATATGCCTCCTCTGCCGTCATAGCATCAGAAGGAGGAGGGGCACCACTTGCGGGGTGGACAACTCTAGCAGTATGTGTCGATTTACCACTTTGTAATGGACCTCGAGATGGGCCTGCAGCAGATGTGACAGCAGAAGATGCTGTAACGGCACTAACCGCCGGAGTCGATGACGCGACACAAACGGTCGGATTGGTCAGGACTGCTGTAACAACAGTATGGTGAACTTGGGAAACAAACGGTCGTATGGTAGGGACGATGTTTTGATCCCACATAGAAGAGGAAGCCGCAGAGTTCATAGCATCCCTCAGAGATCTATAGCGCGCCGACACCGTGATACCGAGAGGTGTAACGGTGTATGGCGTAGAGATGACTGGGGATGTAGCCGAAATGGGAGTATCAATACTCGACATAACGGGCGTCCCACTCGACACAGGAGATGTATCCTCCATATCGGAAGAAGCCATCGGAGATGCAACACCAACAGGAGTAGTGGGAAAATCCTCTTCAGAGGGTTCCCAAACAGGGTTCCAAAACAAGTCGTGAAGCTCGTCCTCTGGAGCTCGAGAGTTCAACAGTTGGACACTCGAAACAATAAGAAGAGCGTCACAAACCGGTGTCTCAGGGGCAATAGAAGATGGAGACCCTTGGTCACTTGGGACAGGAGACGGGATCGATGGATCCGCCAGGATGATCAAACAAAGACCCTAAGCAAACTAACGATAAGAGACCCTACTCAAAAGTAAACGCAAACAAGATCTACCAAGGTGAATGTTATTGTGGCCGAATAAATTTTTATGACATTAGGGCACAACTTGACCTTTTCATGTTTTAAGAGTCGAGAAAAGGACAAAAGATGACTCTAGTCGCCTTCGAATGTTTAAAGAGCCCGAAGTGACAAATGCTCAATAGAGCCTTTTCTTTTACAGAGTCTGAAAATGATCAAAAAGTGACTGCTCTGGAGAAACTAAGCAAGGGGTTTACCAGACAATCCATAAAACTGCTTATACACCTTGGCAATCGTATGAAAACCAAGGACTTTCCGTACTGCAGTCAATCTTCCCGAATGCCGTGTTCGGTGCGTTACGACTTGTAAGGCGGGAGACACGGCTTCCTATGGATCAAGGATGCAAACCTAGTGGAGTCTCCCCATATATACGCGACGGTATGTGGGAGCCCAAGTTCGTACTAGACCACAATCGAACCACACCAGGAGGAATCACCCAACCTTAATGTGAGAACAAAGGTGACTAGGTTTAACGACGCCGGAGCACGTCTCCAGCCTAGACCTCTAGAATGTTTGCGTTATGTTCCAATGCGTTTTTAAGTTGATTCGGTTTATTTTATGGTTGATCTTTAGTTAATTTTCAATTTCAGGCCCTATCGTATGTGATCTTTCACAATTTCCTAGATGCAAGCTACATGCCAAAGAATACCATTTCGTTCGATGAATACTAACTATGAGAAGGTTAAGAATTTCAATCAAACAAAATGAACACAATCAATCAAACACCCTAATGTAGCTAGTGGCAAATAAACAAAATTTTTTCTTTCAACAATACAAATAACGAAAAGTTCTATTCCATTCACTATTAAACGCAAAAGAGATTATTTGATTTTCTTTTTCTTTTTCAAAAGCACAATGCACTAGAATGGATTTGAAAGATAATAACACTGAGCAAAAACGCAAATTCACTCAATGAAGACACAATGAAATCCCAAGACACTAAAACAGTTCTCCAAATCGAAAGGAAAACAAAGGCTTTGTACGAGCTATGTGATCTAAGCTCAAACAAGGCTAGAATGAAATCCAAGCAAGCGAGAGCAAGTCACTCGTAAATCAATCGAAACACTTCAACAATCATTGAACAAGTGCGAAAAGAAATCACAAGGTTAACTGGACAATCAAAGAACCTAAAACTCCCACGGGAGGCTCGACACACACGACCACTAGATGCCCTAGGGTTGAGGTGTGAAATCAATGGAAAGAGGCAAACACCTGAAGGACAAAGGTTGAGAACCAGTCAAGGAGGGCTCAAACACACTCCAGCAACTGAAGAAGACGTGGCAAAATGCAAATCCAAGCTCGGAAAGCAGGCAAACAAGTGGACTAAAAAACTAAAATGTCTGGCGCGACTGTCAGGCTGCAACTCACGCTAAACAGGGATTGGCATGGGTTGTCAGTTAGCAACAAGGGCCACTAGCACGACTGTGAAGGAAAAAACCGCACTAACAAGGTTTGCCAATTTCAAAAGAAAAATACGCAGTCCAGGGCTTGGGTCACAATATCTAAGCAAGTCAGGAAGCAAGGGGCAGCAAGAAATTCAATTCCCAAAAGCTTATCTAAGCAAGAATACAAGAGAAAACGAAAGAGGCAAGACAAACTCCAAATTGTTCAGTTCGTAAACCAAACCAGAGATCGACTGAAGCAGCTTTGATCTACTTCACTACTGCAAAGCAATAGTGTTTCGAAGGCTATCTGGCCGTGTTTCAAACTCCGTCTAAGTTTACAAATTAAACAACAAGCTAAACTCCCCAGCGGAGTCGCCAAATTGTTGGAGAGGTAAATCCCCTCTACGGATAGAGGCGATCCCTACTAGCCCAGAATGGGTCTAGCAATAATCAAACAATGCTATCACGCAAGTTCCTAATTGCAAATACAAGGTAAATGATGAAAACCTACTTGAGATCCAACGCTCCCATTTGCAGAAGAGATGTCGCCTATGTTCCTTTGCTTTGGCCGGTCACAATCCTCCACTATCCACGTGAATGGACACTTGCACACAAAGAGAAATACACAAACACAAGCGTGAAATCTAATCTATGCAATTATACATCAGTCAGGAAGGATATAATTCAACATCGACCATTACAAGTACAACGAGAATGGAACCATAATGATAGTCATCTATTATTAACAATCAACAAAGGAGAATACAACCAGCGTCCTGACGTCAAGTCCTCCTTTGGCAGGGTGCTCAGCTACACAAGTCTGGCAAAAGCTTGAAGGGGTGAGGGACAAGCTCTCTCTCTCTTTAGTGACAAAGTCTCCTTACTTAGGTAAAGCCTTATGGATACAAAGAAGGCTTCTTGCAACTCCAATCTTTTGATATCTTCCTTTCAGCACAAGTATTGCCACTAGAGTCAGAAACTAGCTTGCTCAAGCCATGGAGACAAGCTTTTATAGAGGAAAAGGAAGAGATAAGGTCAATCACAACAATAATGGATTTGGCTTCATCACTTGGAAACTTCCATGGAATGGTGGCAAACTACTTTCCATCCAAGGAGATTCGAAGCCAAACCATCCTCACTTAACTTGGAGTCAGTTGGTGAATGAGTTGGATGGAACCTTTGGAGGTTTGATTAGTTCAAAACTTTGCCCAAAATGGTTGGTGCGATTGCGACTCTGGGACAGAGCGCTAATGGCGCGCCCTTTCAATAGGATTTTCCCCATTAGCGCGGGCATAACACAGGGGACCAGCGCTAATGTAAAAAGGGTTGTTTTTAGGGGCAAATAGCAGGAGATGTCTTAAGGGCATATGAAGCTCATGTTTAGAGGTGAATAATGCAAGTGGTTTCAAGTCTTGTCACTTCTCACAAGTCTCAGAATGTGTTCTCCAAGGTGCAGGAGAGTGGTAAGAGGGACGGTGAAAAACGTGACAAATTACTGTGTAACATTGATGATTAGGGTTCTTTCATTGAGATCTTGATGTTGTAATTTGGATTGGTCATATGCATGATGGTTATGTTTATTGCATTGAAGATCTTAATGTTATATGTATTGTGTTAACCTGGTTTGACCTATGCAGATGGTTATGGTTGCGATATTCAGGTATGAGCTGAAATATTTGTGATATGGTGTCGTACTAATCTAGATTGGTCATACATATGTGATTTTTATGAATGCACGATAAATGCGTATGAGTTTATGATGTGAACATGTTAGTTAGTTAGTGTTATGGATATCATGATCTTATTTATGTTTGAGTTGACATGTTGTAAAGTTATATATTTCTAACTAGATTGATTGTGCAGACAAGATATCCTTCGCTGAGGTACACTAAGGTATGAGTTTGATTATGTAGTATACTTGGTGCTTGATTGTTTGATTATGACATATATTTGGTGTTTGAGTGTTTGGTGTCTAGTTAATTTAGTTAACATGGTATATTTGCAATTTTGTTGAATGTTTGATGAATTGCATAATATGAGTACGTGTTCAAATTATTTTGTTTTAAGATGATTCTACTAACACATATGTGTTGAGATAGTTGATATGTACATGAGGGTATTAGCTGATAGTTGTAGCATTATGTGTAATGACTATGAGTTAAATATGGATTATGACATGATTGTTTGTAAAAGTTGATTTCAAAATGATAGATATGATTGTCTCGATATTTGGAACATGTGGTTGACATGTGTGTGCAGTTGTAGGGAACATGCTTGGTATTAGCATGACAACGTAATAGTTGATGTGTTTATATAACTAATCCTCGATTGCAACAAGGTAAAAAGGTAAAAGAAAGGAGTTTGGAAAGAATTCCTTGGGCTATGTTTGGAAACCCTAATTCCAAACAAATGAGTGTTTTGCACACATGAAGTCTTCTTAACCTTGATTTGTTTGAAATTATGTGGATATGTGCTATATTCATGGACATGTATTTGACTAGTATATTAGTTAATCTCTAGTTACGGGTGGATTTTTCAAGAGGATTGGAGTCCCTTGATATATGGTGTGGGTGTCTTCAGTTGCAAGCAACGTGCTTGACACAACAAGATGAGGTAATTGGTGTATTGTTAGGTTTATTTATGCACTGACAATTATTTGTTAATGAAAACATGATGCAGGGAGTTGCATGGAAAGAGAGGTTTCCATGAAATATTTAAGAAGACTCAGATTGAGCTTTCCTTGGGAACCATGGGGATTGAGTCATGGTGTCTATTGTTAGTCTTGTGATTTTGGTATTTTTCAATTGTTGCGCTTGATTTGTGATCTTGTTTATGTATGGTGCAAGGTCTTTCCACTTTGGTTGTGGTGTCATATTGTTGTCATTGGTTTTCATGATCTTCTTCTTGTTTGTTTCACAACATGCCTTTTGTGTTTTGAGTCTTGGGAATTGATTTGGAAAGAGGAAAGTTGATGGAGCTCGGGGAGAGTTGTGTGGTACCCAATAGGTGATGTAAGACTTAGATGAAGCTTGGTGCATGAAAAAGCACAACGAAAGGTAAGAATATGACAGTTGGTTGGACTGGTTGGGTCCATTGTGGTAAATGGATGGTGGCAATACTGACATAAGAAAGGCAACTAAAAAAGGTAAAGTAAATAAATTTGAGGTGTTGGATGCCTTGTCTATGTTGGGAATTGTTGTTATCAATGTTGTGCATGCTGTGCACAAATAAGCAAGTTAGCTTAACCTAGACCTTATGGTATCTGGTAATTATGTTATGATCATGATTATGTTGATGTTTATATATGTATACATGTAGGTGTGTTTGTATGTCATGTCACCATGGATCATGATTATTAACACTAACATTTATGTGTATACATATGTATGTATGCATATCGTTATCTAACAAGATCATGATTGTTTATGCTAATGTTCACGTATATGTATGTATGTATCCATGTATCTATGTTACTATTTGACATATCATCAAGAATCATTCTTGTGGGGGAATGATTGCTTATGCAGGTAAATGACATGAAGAGGTTCATGGTCTATGAGGAGTCAAGTGGGAAGAGTAGTCATGAAAAACATATGAGGTCAGTATCACGTGAATATGAATTTATATTGTATGCTTGTATTATTCCTATGCTTATGTTATGGACAGGTTATACCAAGGGATGCACCAACAAAGTGAAAGCATTGTGGTCTGTGGTATGCTGGGACAAGCATGGATAAGACACTGGGAGCAAGGTTTCTTGGTAGAGATAATGTGTTTTTGGATGTGAGGTACTATTGTTGTGCATATGTTGTATATGTTGTACATGTTGAATCTATGATATTGTGTGAATGGGGTGTTGTGTATAAATAGTGTGTGTACATTTTTCTTATGCAACATTATGTATAGGATGTTACAGATAGTGTTGTGCGAATATTGCATACGCAGTGCTATGTAGATGTTGGATATATGGTGCTATGTACATATAATATTGTGCGTATTATGTATATGCGACATTCTATGCATATGATGCTCTGTGCACGTTGGATATGTGGTGTTGTGTACAGATGATGATATGTACATGTTGGATATGCAATGCTATGTACAGATGGTGTTGCGTGCATGTTGTACATGTGGCGGTATGTACATATGGTGTTGTGTGCATGATTTTACAAGTGGTGTTGTGTGCATGTCGTGCTGTATACATGTTGTACAAGTGGCTTTGTGTGTAGGTAGCATTGTGTACATGTCATTCATGTGGCATTGTGTACATGTGGTGTCGTGTACATGTCATGCATGTGGTACTATGTACATGTGGTATTGTGTACACGTTGTACAAGTGGTGTTGTGTACACATTGTGTAGGTGGCGCCATGTACATGTGATGTTGTGCATGCATAGTGTAGGTGGTGATTGGTACATGTGGTACTGGTGTATGTGTGGGATTGAGTGCATGTTGTACATGCTATGTTGCAGGCATGCGGTACTAGGTATGTGCATTGTTTAGGTGCATGTATTATGTGGCATTATACATCTGGCATAGATGTATTATTTGTGTTGTATATCGGGTGTATGTGTATGCATTTGAGGTGTCGCACATTATGTGCAGATGCATGTCTTGTGATGTACGTTGTGTACGTATATGTGTTGTGTTTTTTCGAACACCAGACGTAAGAGTATGTATTGTGTTTTGTTGTACACTTGGTGTAGGTGTAGGTGTATGTGTTGTATGTCAGGTATAGGTGCATGGTGTCATATGTCATGTGTGGTTGTATATATATGATGCAAACTATGCGTATGTGCACTAGTGGAGGACAAGGCATTGGATGTTTTTCTAGTGTGACCGATACAGAGTGTGTACAGAATAAAGATAAAGGTAAAATCTAAGGATTGATGAAAGGATAAGTATCAACATTTTATTTTAGTTTTATTATGTATGTGATTTATGACTATGGTATATGATGATTATATGTGATCTATGATTCTTTTTTATGATGGTTACATGTGATTTATTATTTTGATCTATGATGGTTGTGTTTGAGCTAACCTGATGTGATATTTTTATACATGTTGATTTGGTCAAATATGCTAGTTTGACTTGTTGTCAGAGGAAGCAGACATGATTGCAAATGTACCTTATGGATGAGCTACCAGTGAGGTATGATGTGAATTTATTTCAATTTATTTTAAATCTAATGGAAGTAATGTGCTTGGTACATGGATGCATGAACATTCCCAGTTGGGTGGCTGAAATCGACTGCAAGAATTAGTAGTAGCAGCAAAGGAATTGGAACATGTAGTAGTATACTGGTAGAGTACTTCAGGAGCAGGGCCATTGAGGGACACTGGTACCCAATAATATCCATTGATTTCCATGACCATGATATGATCAATATGATGGTTTAAGGCAGGGATATGCCTTGGTTTTTGTATCTTCCAATGCGAGGAAGCCTTGCCAGGGGATGGAATGCTCGAGATGGGGGTGCCAATAGAACTTGGAAGGTCAGTGACTACGCAGAAAGGGATGACCGGATTGCCCGAGGGACTGTGTATCAAAGAATGGAAGGTCGAGGATGGATTTGTTTTGGTCATTAGTATTTCCAGATGGGATCAGATGCGCATTGCGAGTGTGCCATAGAAAAATGAGTCGGTAACTATTCACTGAGAGGAAAAGTGGCGCAAGATTATAGAGATAGACATTGGATGCAGATTTGAATTTGCAATGGATTTTGGACTTCTTTGGAAGGATTTGAATCCTGGTATTACTTTGAGGGTGGAGGTGTGAGCCTCTAGATTTCCTTGTTGCAGATGCAAGCATCGTATCCTTGTATTTTTTGGTTGAAGTAAATGTGTATGTGTATATGTAGTTATTGTAAATACCATAATGTGTTGTGTTATAAAGCTCCAATATGCGGTATGGTTGTTATGTTGATACAGGAAGATTACGTTGATTAAATGCATAGGTGTTCAAGTGTCATCATTAGTGTTTAGTATCATCATTAATTCAGTCCAGCTTTGACAGTATTGGTTATGGATTAGGTTGTTCAAGTAATGTTCATGGTTTCATGGCATTCAGTTGAGATAGTTTAGCACCTGGTTGTCGACTTGTGTTCATAGACAATTCACCAAGATTGATTGACGACATGTGTCGTGTCATTTCCTAACAGGTTGGCGTCGACATGGTTTTTGTCGTCTGCTCATAGGTTGATCATCGACATGGTTATCGTATGTTGTAGAGGTTCGATATGGTTTCGTCAATAGAACTCATGGTGAAAATGTCACAATGTGACAATTGTTTTGATGTGATTCATTAAAAGGGACATGGGCTATGGTATTGTAACCATGCTTCAATACCTATGAGGATGTTCTAAACCTAACACAATCAAACTATTGATTAACCCTAAGTCCTAATTGCTAAACCCTAATCCTCGCATTACAAACTATATTTAAAATATGCATTAAAAAAAAACCTAAAGTCCTAACCTAAAGCTCTCGGCCTAATGTTAAACATTGAAATACATTATAATAAACAAATACTCAGTTCAACCCTAACCGTGGAGGCAAACCGCGTTGGAGAAGGCCAACATGTGAACATGCATTGTAAGACCGTCGGAGTTAATGTTACGATGGGCTTGGGGTTAACCACCAGGTGGAAACTACTTTGGAAGCATGTGATAGGGTTGGATAGGTCGTCAGGTAACGTCAGGTAGCTTGACTATGTGGGTAGCCTAAACAGTGTCAGAGTTCTTGTGAATGGTGTTAACAAACTGCGGAGGAAACCTATGACTATCGCTGAGAGCTGTCACATTGGAACCTCCAAAACTGGCCATGAGCGGGACTGTCGAAGGTAACATGCATCGATGTCTGCATGTGGTTAGCCTATAGTCTAGTCACATGATAGCTTGTTGTTCAGTGCATCGGTTGTTGACTGCCAACGGTTCGGAGGATAGACCATAGTCTATTTTGGCTTTTTTTTGTAGTTTGTTAAATAATTAATTTAATGACCATGTTATTAACCCAATGGTGGCACTAAACCACTAGACTGAACTTTTACACCTATCCAGATCTAACCAAATGCATCTACAAACCAGCCAAGGTGGTTTTCATGTACCTGCAGGCCTTTAAAAGGTGGATTTGCCTTCATTGATAAAGGGAGAGTAGTTTTGGTTTTTGTATGCAGATTTTAGAGGTCATAGGTAGTTTTGTTTTCAGTGTTACGGGAGCATTCGGAGTTGGAATTGGAATCCGTAAGTGTTAGAAATTTGGTTCAGAGGGCTATCTGATGATAGTGATCAGAAGTGCTTGCGTGTATATTCAGCCTGATCTAATCTCTATGTAATCAACTCCTTCTTCTTATTCCTAATAAAAACAATCACCCATCTTGAAAGTGGCCCTGGAGACATAGTCCATCAGGGAAAAAATCCATCAGGAATCTCACTGTCTAGTATCATTGTGTTTCTATTGTTTCCACTTCCATTATGCATCTATCTTATGTTTAATTAGTTGTCATAAAGTCTTATTGTCAAGCAGTTTTCCTTGATTTTCATGCTTTGAACTAACATTCAAATCATAAATGGCTAATCACTTCTACATCAGTTTTAGTCTATGATAATTTTAGATCATATAATTTGGTATCAGAGTAGGTTGCGTTTGTAGAATTTACCATTGAATGTTAACCAGGTCAACGTCACAACAAGGAGAAGGAATCCTTGAGCAGATCGATCCAGAGATTGGAAAGAAACGATTCGATCATAAATTGACCATGTCAAGGCCTGATGCAAGTGAAAACACTAAAACTAAGATGAGTGAAGAACAATTTCAGTAGGAATTCTTGACTATGCAGCAGATGTTGGGATAATTGTATGAAGACAAGAAGGTGAGAGATGCAGCTTCTTCTTCAAAGGCATTGAAGAAGGACAAAGGTAAAGGGAAGACTGATAAACCACCTTCATCTCCATCATCTCCATCATCATCATCATATTCTTCTTCTTCCAGTGCTGAATCTAAAACAGAAAGGAAACCTAAGAAAACATCTCTTTTGAAACTTGATGTGAAATTTGAGTTACTTGTTTATGATGGCAAATTGAATCCTGAAAAGCTAGATAACTAGATTAAGCAGTTAGAAATGTATTGTTGCATTCAGAACATTTCTGGCGATAAAACTAAAATTCAGTTAGCTACACTAAGAATGGGGGGAAGAACTTTAATCTGGAGGGAAGTAAAACTCAGATAGATGTAAAGCATAAAGGAAAAGTCATCTCTTCATGGTCTAGTTTTTAAAAGCTCTTAGGAAACAATTCTATCCTTTAGGATACATGCAGCAAGTTGTTATTGATTGGCAGCATCAGAGGCAAGGTAAAGGGCAGAGAGTTTAGGGTTTTACTCAAGAGTTCAGGAAGAAAGCATTGGCACTTGGTATTTCATTGGATACACGTGAAACTTTGTTAAAATACATCGAAATTTTACATTCATATTTGCAGCATACACTATTGATGTTTAATCCTGATGATTTTGATGAGGTGTGTGTTCAGGCCATACATATTGAATTAGGTGGCAGACCATTCAAGTTTTCATTGCAGTCATCCAAAGAGTGGGAAACCAAAGATTCCAGTGACAGTAAGGGGAAGAACATTTAGAAGAAAAATAAATCAGCGATCGTTCAAAATGAAAGACCCACTTGTTCTCATTGCCAGAGAATCGTTCATGATGAATCAAAGTGCTGGAAACTTCATCCAGAACTTAAGCCCAAAAAGTTCCTTAAGGAGAGGGATGAAAAGAAGGCCATTGCAGCAGTCCAGCAAGATCTAGGTTCAGATTTAGGTGATGAAAGGAGGATAACCGCCATGGTTACGATAGGTAAAACTTCTGACACTAGTTCAAGTTCGAAAACTATTGCATCTTCTTCAAACATAAATCCTTCAAATGAGGATAAAATAGTTGAATTTTTTAACATAAGGATAACTTCTAAGCATACAAAGAGAGATAGAATGTTTGACAGTGGATCACAGGTGAATCTAATCTCTGAATATTTAGTTAAAATTTTGGGTTTGGAAACATGGAATCATCCAAGACCTTACCCATTAGGATGGCTAAATAAATAACCTCAGATAAAAGTCGCCAAATAGTGTCGATTAAGATTTTCCATAACAGCTAATTACATTTATGAAGTGGAATTACATGTAATTCCAGTAGACATATGTGGAGTTGTCTTAGGAAGTCCTTTTCTTTATGATCGTGATGCAGTATTTTACAGGAGAGAACATAAATATCACCTTAAGAAATATCGTGTTGAATTTATTATCAGGGAACATCAAAACAAAAATCACTTGAATGTAGTTAATGTTAATTAGATGAAGCAATTAATAAGTTCAAACAAGTGGTTTGTAATCATGTGTGTAAAGGATCAACATAACAATCAACATGATTTTTGTTTAAGTTATGCAACTTAGCTTAAAGATGGTTTGATTAAAGAGAGAGAAACAATTCCAGTTTTATGTAAAACCAAACATCTTATTCCTAAGCAGGGATTACAACATGAATTACAGTGTGTGCCTAAAGCTCCTCTTCCTAATGTCAGAATGAATCAATTTTGTTTTAGTTTGGAACTTGGAACTAAACATTTACACGGATACAAATCAGTATTGGGGAAAATTAGTGTTCAATTTCTCTTGTATTGTGTCGCCATTTCATGTCTCGAACAGTTTGGAAACCTCTTTTCACGTGGAGAGGAAACCTATTTGTTTTCATATCAAAGCCTTTTCTAAAGTAGTGTCAAAATGTCTAAAGGAAACTTATGCATCAGGGGAAAGTGCTAATCAATGGAAACATCATTTAATGAATGAAGAAAAATTGATTCAAACAAATCAACAGCTAAATCAATACTTTCAGAATCAAACTAAGTTGCAGTAGATTTCACCTTACAATTGGATAGGTTCATTGCAAAAAGTTCAATTAGTAATTAAGAAGCAGGAAAGTATGTGTAATCAAGTAGCTGGTTTGATGTCAAGAGTATCTTTGATTGACTTTGTTTTTCTGCAAAATAGATTTTTTATACATGTTGATGGTATTAAACAACATCCAGTAGAGATTGTTTTCAAAGATTTTGAACCACTAACTCATGGTTCTTCGTCGAAAGGAATCAATTGCCATGTTTTCCCATCATCACAAGTTGTTCATACTGCAGATGGATGAAACAGGTCACCGACTCAAGAAGTGCCATGGTCAGCATCATCAAGGTCATCGCTTGCAAGTGATTAATCAAATGCATTGGTACATCATCAGGTCAAGGTGGAAAGAGAGGGAGTTCTACCCTCATCGACTAATTGTTTAGTCAAACTTTTGTGGTCCAAAAGCTTGCAAGTGGAGAGGAATGATCCAGGAGGGTTCCATTGATTCAATGCATATGTGTTCAAGTGTCGTCATTAGTGTTCAGTATCATCATTAATTCAATCCAGCTTCGACAATATTGGTTATGGATTAGGTTGTTCAGGTAATGTTCATGGTTTCATGGTGTTCAATTGAGATAGTTTAGTGCTTGGCTGTCGACTTTTGTTCATCGCAGTTCTCCCAATATTGGTTGATGACATGTGTCATGTCATTGCCTCGCAGGTTGGTGTCGACATGGTTTTTGTCATCCACTCATAGGTTGATCATCGACATGGTTATCGTCTGTTGTAGAGGTTCGATATGGTTTCGTCGATAGAACTCATGGTGGAAATGTCATAATGTGACAATTGTTTTGATGTGGTTCATTAAAAGGGACATGAGCTATGGTATTGTAACCATGCTTCAATACCTAGGAGGATGTTCTAAACATAACACAATCAAACTATTACTTAACCCTAAGTTCTAATTGCTAAACCCTAACCATCACATTACAAACTATATTTAAAATATGTATTAAAAAAAACCTTAAGTCCTAACCTAAAGCTCTCGGCTTAATGTGAAACATCGAAATAAATTACAATAAACAAATACACGGTTAAGCCCTAACCACAGAGGCAAACCGTGTCGAAGAAGGCCAACATGTGAACGTGCATTGTAAGATCGTCGGAGTTAATGTTACAGTGGGCTTGGGGTTAACTGCAAGGTGGAAACCACTTCGGAAGCATGTGACAGGGTTGGATCGTCCGTCAGGTAACATCAGCCAGCTTGACTGTGCAGGTAGCCTAAACCGTGTTGGAGTTCTTGTGAATGGTGTTAACAAACTATGGAGGAAACCCGTGACTGTCGCCGATAGATGTCACATTGGAACCTCCAAAACTGATTGTTAGAGAGACCATTAGAGGTAACCTGCATCGGTGTCTTCTTGTGGTTAGCCTACAGTTTAATCACATGAAAGCTTCTTGTTCAGTGCACCAGTTGTTTACCCCTAGCAGTTCGAAGGATAGACCATAGTCTATTTTGGGTTTTTTTTGTTGCAGTTTGTTAAAGAATTAATTCAATGACCATGGTATTAACCCTAAGGTGGCACTAAACCACTAGACCAAACTTTTACACCTATCCAGATCCAGCCAAATGCATTTACAAACCAGCCAAGGTGGTTTTCATGTACCTGCAGGCCTTTAAAAGGTGGATTTGCCTTCATTGATCAAGGAAGAGTAGTTTTGGTTTTTGTATGCAGATTCTGGAGGTCATAGGCAGTTTTGTTTTCAATGTTACGGGATCATCCAAAGTAAAAATTGGAATCTGTAAGAGGTGTTAGAAAGATGATTCAGAGGGCTATCTGATGACAGGATTAGAAGTGCCTGCGTGCACATTTGGACTGATCTAATCTATGTGTAATCAACTTCTTCATCTCATTCCTAATAAAAGCGGTCGCCCATCTTGAAAGCGGATCCAGAGATGTAGTCCATCAGGGAAAAACTCTATCATCAATCTCATTGTCTCGTATCGTTGTGTTTTTACTATTCTCACTTCTGTTATGCATCTATCTTGTGTTTAATCAGTTGTCGTAAAGCTTTCTTCTCAAGCATTTTTCCTCAATTTCTGTGCTTTGAGCTAACATTCAAATCATAAATGGCTAATCACTTCAACATCAGTTTTAGTCTATGATAATTTTAGATCATATCTAGTCATGTAGTCATGATGTTTTTCTTTTGAGTGGGTCATTCATTGTAAATATTGCAATGAGCTATGTTATGAAGCTCCATGGGCAGTATGTTTTGTTTTCAGCAGTCTTGTTGGTTATAGGTTTTATTGAACACTGAGGATGGTGTTCCCCCAAGGGGGAGGTTTCTGCAACAACCCTGGTGAAAATTCCATGTAAAAATATATAAATACCATGAATGATGGGACACATCTTCCAAGATGAATGGTGGGGAGGACATCCTAGTGGGTGTTCATTTGGTTGTTTATGGCTAAGGAAATTGGCAAAGGCAATGACTAAGGCATTAAAGAGGCAAAAAGCTCACAAGTTGCATGTGAGGAGGAAATTGAAGGAAAATAATGGAAAATGAAGAAAATGGAGGACTCATTAATAAAAAGGCTTCTGAGGATCAGTGGGAAGGGCTTGATCAGTTCAATTTTGGATCTCTCTTATTATTCTCTCTCTCTCATACTCTTGGACATAGATTTTTCTTGGAGTACTTTGGCATTGGAGCAAGAAAGGAAAAGACGGCAATAGGAAGTAAAGTTCAAGCAAGGAAAAGTAGAATCAAGCAACTACAATAGGCTTCATTATAGGTATTGACTTGCATGTGTATTTTCCTTGCTAGATTTGTCATGCATGATATTGCATGTGTTTCTTTTCTATGATGGCATGGGTTTTTCCAGGTGTGACAATATTTAAAGCCTAGCCTTACCACTTCCTAATAGCTTTGATGAGATGGGTTCTCTCATTTGGTTTATGTGAGATGGTTGGATTGGATTTGAAGCTGAGTGGGGTCGATCTCTGAATTGAGAAACACATGGTGTAGTGGTCCTTGAACCATACTGAGGATGCACGAAGCCACTGGCCTACTAACCCTTGAACCAGACTGTGGGTTGCAGTAAAGCTAGATTGTGTGCCTCAATGGGCCTAGGAATCCTTTCCGATAAATGGAGGGATATACGATAAATCAAATAGGTGGATTTTCTCTCTGTTGGGATTAGTGATTCCAGGATGGAATGCATAATAAATCCCGGAGAGTATGTCTTGGTGTAGGGCCTAATTCTCCCTGGATCAAACTGCGGATGCATGGTAAAGCCTAAGAAAATAGGAGGCACTAAAATTCCTCACATTGTAGGTGGAGAACTCTGGTGGCATCCACATTGAGTTGTGTTTTTGATGTGTTCTATGAGTCCCACATTCATGGTTGGAATATGGCATGAGGATGATTGGCTGAAGAGAGACTTGGCTTAGCCAATCTATGTTGGGGTGGAATGCAGTAGTCCCATCACCGGTTGGTTCATTACATTGATTAATGAGAAATTCATTCAACTCATTTTCATGTGTAAATTTACTAGTGGTGTTTATATGGATTTTTATGGTTGATATGCTTATTGTATTTCTATCCCTATTATGTTGGTTACATTTACATTTTGTGGTAGCAGCTATGTTTGGCTCTCAACATGTTTTTACTTTTATATGAATGGATAATGTGTCTATGGCCTAATAGATAAATATGCAAAAAATGACATGAGGAAACAATGGTTCATGGTGATTCTCAAATAAGTATGGGATCCCTATACTTAATTATGTTGTTTACACCTATAGGTTACACGTTGACAATATGTTTGATGAAATGCCTATCATGGCTAGTAGGGGTCAGGTTAACGTCTTGTTGAGATTATTGCTTTTGCTTCATTGGTTCCCTATACCTTTCTTGATTTCACGCTTTCATTCCATTTTGGGTAGTGGCCTGGGCTCTAGGCCAGAAAAATTGGGTTAAATCCCAGGGTCATTGGCATAAAACTAGAAATTCTAGTCCACAGTTGCAGGCAGGCAGGGCGATGAGAATGACTTTGGGTTTTTGGTCGCTCCCTTGCTCATAACATGAGAGTGACTATGGCCTAAGAGGTCTATAACAACAGTGGGATGCAGGGACAGGCTGTCAGAGTGGCTGACTTGTCTCCTAAGGGTTTTTTTGATGATGTCGGATGACTGTGTGGGATGTTCTGTTGATTCCACTTCCTTGAGGTGACATAGGAGGTTGAATATGATAATAGTAGCCTCTCATCTCATGTTTACGCCTATTGGAATGGTTACTTGGGTGGATGTGGGAGGAGGGTGTTACATGCACCATCTGTACAACTCGAAAAATTATACAACTAATAGTACACTTCCCTTGAACTCCAATCTCAACTAGGTAACTCTGAGATCTGACATGGATGAGTTATGTATAACTAAATTATTAGTTTACTGGTTGAACACATGAAGCAACACCCCAATGTTAGACCTCCTACTAGCTCCTCCAATAGTTGGAACTAGTTTAACTGACTTTGACTTAGTTAAACTAGATTAATTAATTACAACCCAAAATAAACTCAACCAGGGATACTATAAATTAGGAGACACTCTGTATGACTCAAGTTAGACCCTCAACTTGAATTAAATGAATAAACTATGTCAAATTAACTTAGTTAATGTGTACAAGTTGTCTTGTGATGTGGAATTACATTTTTTTTCCTAATTTAATTCAAGGAAAAAAATTAGGAATTTCTTGTTGCATTTTCAACATCAACCTCACCCCTGACTAGTAAGCCTCGCTTAGCTTTCCATCTCTCAATTAAATTATCCAAGAATCCCTCATGTGATTATATAGACACAACAACTAACACAAATGGAATTTACAACCCCTTCTCTTGCTCTTCAATGTTGTTACCCCGCTGAAAATTTCAACTTGAAGATTGTCAAGCTTATCCAAACACTCACAAAGAGCACTCTAGGTTTGGTATACTCCATTTTATCTTGAAGGTGATAGGGTGCTTATGGAAAGTATCTCCACTTTGTTTCATCCTTAAATGTTGGGACTAAGGACTAACACAACCTATAGTCAACCAGTGGAGGGAGGTGGAAAGGAGAGATGGATTGTTAGTGGACTTCGCTTCACAAAGTCGAATTTTTCCTATCCTACTCAAATTTGTCACTCAATCATGGCCAAGAAATGTGCTCTCCATAGGATTGTTTTTATTAAGTCACATAGCTAGCTAGCCACAATTGTGAAGCAACTGTAGTTTGAAGAAAAGTCTTCTCGCTCGAGTAGGTCCTCCCTTCCATTCCCTTAGTGTTGCTTTGCACTCTGTCCTTTTGATATCCTTGCTGGGTATGTTTCTCCTCCTCATCACCTAGTTTTATTTCCACATATATTCATTTTCATCATACTAAATCTGTGGGATTTATATACTCTCTTACAACTTATTTCACATCTTGGTGCTACCTTTCGTTAGACCTCTCTCTTCTTTACCCTTCCCCCACCACCCTATGTTTTGGTTGACATCATGTTCTGGTTTCGAGTTCCCACATGGCTTAACCCCACATTCATTGGCCTCTCATTCTTCCCTTCTAGTCATGTTCTTGACACCCTTTCATTTATCCTTCAATCTTTTCCCCTCCCTCCTGTAGCTACCATGCCACTCAAGGGAGGCCAAGCCAAAAGGAGCGCTACATAATATTAGGAGTGAGCTTGATGTAGGAGCATCGTAAATATTTTTAATATATTTATTTTTATCCTATTTCTAGAAGCTTAAGTCAGTTAAGTGAGTGAAGAGGTGTTTCTTTTTAATAAATGGCTTATTAAGCCAAATGAAGCTTCTAATCATCCCAAGATTGGAAGCTAACGACTTTTAGGATTTGTTTTCTTATTTTCGTGAGCTAGGTCCTATTATTATGGATCTGAATGAAATATTGTTGTAATCGAACTATGGCCACATTAATATAATAAGAGATTTCCTATGAGGGTGATAGCATGGTTGTTGAAAAATTAATTCCTAGACTTGTTAGTGTTTTTTTTTATGATCACAATTATCATTATGAAAGGGTAGGTTGAGATTCGATTGCAAAGAGGTGATTGGTAGGATTGTGTATTCGTTGTTCACAATAAGTGATTGATGAGAGAATCGACAAATTTTTAGCTGAAATATGACTCTTCCATCGGTGTTGACTGTAAATAAGAGATGGATCTGTGATCTGCTTGAGTGTCTTACGTGAAACCTCAGTGCAATTTCTCACAATCTCTCCCATTGGAGCCGCAAAGGAGTCGATTAGTGCCATCAATTGAATGTGCTATGGGAAGGCATCCATAGGAATTGTTGTAAGCACTACAACGTGGATCCTTTCTTCTTTGCGAATCGTTTGATGACATTGATAAATTGACCTCCACGTGTGCATTGTGTGTTGGAAATCGAAGGAATGTAACAAGGCTTGGAACTCTGCACGGTTGAAAGTTGATAATGTAGCATGACCAATCTCACTTTCACCTGTAAATGATATCATCCAATGGTTAAGAAACAACATGGTATTGTGGAGTCCAGTGACTCAACCTCGAAATATGTTGGTAGTGTTTTCAACTACAATCATTCTCCCTTATTTTAAGTTTAGTGCGAAGGCGCAATTTCTGTTTAAATATTAATTTTTTTTTTTTAAATCCTTGCTTATCCATAATGGAATTATATTGGAGATAAATGTCAGCATCATTTTTTGTATCAGAGCGGAAAGCTACTCTCTAGAAAGAGAAAAAGGAAATTGATTTTATTAAACATTGAAACTGATTTGTTTATTAACAAATGGCACTCAGAATTGGAAGAGGTAGAGGTTGACCAATTATAAATGTGAAATTGAGAGATGAAGTAAGAACTCTTTGACAAGGGCTAGAAGCCATGGTGGGTACTAGGAATCATGATCACACAGGGATACTAGTGAGGAAGAAGAACTTCCAGATAAAGAAGAAGAGAGAGATGAAGAACCCCCAGATATGAGATTTCTAAAGTCAGTTTTTGGTCCAGGTTTCGGGTCAACAACAGAAGTACCTACATATAGTGGAAGTTTAGATCCATAAGAATTGATAGATTGGATCAATGCTATGAATAAGTATTTTGAATATGTAGAGGTACCATAAGACAAGTAAGTCAGATTTTTTGTTACAAAGTTGAGAGGACATGTTGCTTTATGGTGGGATGGAGTGTAAGAAGAAAGGGCTTTGAAAAACAAAGCCAAAATGAAGAGATGGAGTAGGATGACTACTAAACTGAAATTTAAGTTCCTTCCTAAAGAATATCAATTAATTTTGTTTGGAAAGATGCAGAATCTTAAGAAAAATATGATGAATGGTAGGGAGTATACGAAGGAATTTTACAAAGGGAAAATTAGACCAGGATGCATAAAAGATACACCTGAGAGAGTTTCTAGGTATATCAATGGATTACAGCTTGATATTCAAGATGAATTAAGTTTAATGTCTTTGAAATATGTGGAGGAAGCATACTAGGTTGCATTGAAGGCTGAGGAAACGTTGATGAGAAAGAAAGGTTAGAAAACGAAAACAAAAAATGTGGGGACAAAAGAGTAGTAGAAAAAGGTAGAAGCTAGCAGTGACAACTTGAGAAAACTAGAGATTCTAGAGGAAGGAGGACTCCTTTGAGGGATCAGGTGAGATGTTTCACTTGTGGATGGTTGGGACATTATTCATCTGAATTTCCAGAAAAAGTTGGAAAATAAAAAGGGATACAATTAGCACAAATCGAGCTAGAACCTAAATATCTAAAGGCAGTGGAAGAATGTGTCAACCCACCAGAAGAAGGAGAAGCTTTGTTGTTGAAACAAGTGTTGAATGTAGATGAAATTGTGCAAAGAAGAAGCCTATTTAGAATGACATGCAAGGCAAAAGGTAAATTACGAAAATTAATTATTGATAATGGAAATACTGATAATTTGGTTTCTACAGAGATGGTGGAGAAGATGCGGCTGGATAAAATGCCACATTCTACACCATACAAAGTTTCATGGCTACAAAATGGAAAACAACTATTGGCGAATGAAAAATTCCAAGTGGAGTTTCAAATTGGTCAATACAAAGAATGAGTTCTCTATGATATTATGCAGATGGATACTTGCCATGTCTTTCTTGGAATACCCTAGCAGTATGATAGAAAAGTGAGCTATAATGGTAGGATGAAAACTTATAGTTTTGAGAAGGATGGACAAAAACATGTGGTACTACATATCAAAACTAAAGGTACCAAAGAGAGAAGGATCCAAACATACTATTAATGAGTGAGAAATAATAGGTTACCAACAATGAAAAAATTGGTAAGTAGGAGCAATCAGCTGAAGTAGAGGTGACCAATCTACCTTCAACAAATCAGAATTCATTTAATTTCGAAGATGAAATGCTTCATGAACGTGAAAATGTAAAATTAGTAGTGCTTTCCACAACATAAATAGTCATGACAGAGGAGATCCAACTTAATAAACAATAGTTAGTAATACTGGAGCACTGTGGACAGGAAAA
Source organism: Pinus taeda (assembly GCA_000404065.3). Classification (NCBI taxonomy): domain Eukaryota; kingdom Viridiplantae; phylum Streptophyta; class Pinopsida; order Pinales; family Pinaceae; genus Pinus; species Pinus taeda. The sequence goes on along the minus strand of APFE030943218.1, from coordinate 330,146 downwards.
GCTTGGAAAGAATTCTACAAATGACAAGGGAGGAGGGAGCCTTGAACAAAAAGACAATGTGGAACAACAAAACCATCATTCATGGTCTCAATTGATCCTTGCAGTTCTATGGACTTTAATCGCCTGGATAATGAAAAAGAGGATATGCTCAATTGAGGAAAAAAATTCTAGGAAAATCATATATCATATCAAAGGTGGAAAGTTCAACTAAAGCCAATAAATCTATGATGGAAGAAATGGATGAGAGGATTATTTAAATGGGGGAGCCACCCAAAGAAGAAATCTTTGGAATCTGTTGCATTGTTACAAAAAAGAAGTAGAAGGAAGCTTCATAAACAAGAGTCTATGAAACATTTCAAGCTTTGGGTGTATGATGCAGAAGCATCGTAAATATTTTTACTCTATGTAACTTTAATCCTATTTTTAGAAGCTTAACTTAGTTAAGTGAGTGATGAGGTGTTTTTTTAAATAAATGGCTTACTAAACCAAATGAAGCTTCTAATCATCCAGAGATTGGAAGCTAACTATTGTTAAGATTCGTTTTCTTATTTTGGTGAGCTAGATACTATTATTATGGATCTGAATGAAATATTGTTGTAACCGAACTGTGGCCACATTAATATAATAAGGGATTGCCTATGAGGGTGATAGCACAGTTGTCGAAAAATCAATTACTGGCTTTGTTAATGTGTTTTTTTTATGATCACAATTATCATTATGAAAGGGGAGGTTGAGATTCAATTGTATGGAGGTGATTGGTAGGACTATGTATTTGTTGTTCATAGTGAGCAATTGCAAGGCGCATTTTGAGTTGAAATCTAACTCTTCCATTAGTGTTGGCTGTAAATGAGAGATGGATATGTGATCTGCTTGAGTGTCTTATGCGAAACCTCAGTGCAATTTCTGACAATCTCTCCCATCGAAGCTGTAAAGGGGTCGATTAATGCCATCGGTTGAATGTGCTATGGGAAGGCATCCACGGGCATTGTTGCAAGCATTACAGCGTGAATCCTTTCTTCTTTGTGAATCGTGCGATGGAATTCATAAATTGACCTCCACGCATGGACTATGTATTGGAAGTCGATGGAATGTAACAAGGCTTCGAAATCTGCATGGTTGAAAGTGGATAGTGTAGCACGACAAATTGCTCTTTCACTGGTAAATGATATCTTCCAATGGTTAAGCAATGTCGTGGTATTCTACAGTCCAGTGACTCAACCTAGAAACCTGCTGGAAGTGTTTTCAGCTACAGATATTCTGGCTTATTTTAAGTTAAGTGCGAAGGTGCATTTTTTTTAATTTTTTAATTAATTAATTAATTTTTATTTTTATTTTTTAAATCATCGGTTATCCATAATGGAATTATATTTAATATAAATGCCGACATCAGAGCTAGTTAAGGCAAGACACTAACCCACCACAAACTGGCAAAAGTCAATGCTTGCTTTCAGGATTTGACATTGGGCCTCATCCAAGAAGAGTTGACTCATGCTGAGAGAGAAGGAACCACCTCGTGGAACATTACCTTCGACATTGAGGTACTTGTTGAGTTGGTGGATTAGGTGCCTAACATGAGGGACACACAAGGACACTTCAATCAATACATGTACATAGTGAATTTGTTGGCATATGTAATTTCTTCTGGGCAAGGTTATAATGGATCGACATGAGCATAGAGAGAATCTCATCCTCTCCATTAAACATCTACACTAGTATATGAAAAATATAGATGAAGTGAATCAATAAACACCTCAACATTTCCCATAACATTCCCCACTACTTGTTGCTCACCAACTACCAACAAAAATCCAACCCAAGTCTTAGCTACAAATTCAAATCCTCTATGTGTCTTTGGTTTCTCTATTAAATTTGTTTGGTTTCTGAATTCCAAAAAGAGTCTAAAAATTTCAATAATACAAATTTTATATGTAAACACAAAAATATTAATCCAAATACCATAAAAATATGCTACCAAAGATATACCCAAATTCGTCTAGTTTGACTATGACATATTTGATCTTTTTAATTCTATTCCTAAAAATCAAGGAAAAGACACACTCAACATTATCGGGCATTCCCATCACATGGGAGACTAGGCATATAGGCACATGGAATTTAATAAATATGTCCATGGTACTACAACCAACTAGTCATAGAAAAATGGTGTCCTAGCTGGTACTTTCTCCCAAACACTTTGACAAGCCATTAAATTTTTTTGGTAATCTGAATAAATTGTTGTTTAACTTGTAATTTTATTAATTCGAAGGTATGCTTAGATTATAATTGTGAAATGATAAAATCAATATTGAAAATTAACGTGCTTCAATACCAACTTTAAGCAAAATACTCTTTAAATTAAGCTGGAAAGAAGGTGATTTGGTTGGAAACCAGCCTACACCCAGCAAATTCCACCAACGTACAGCCTTAGAAAGAATGCCTCTATATAATCAATGCACAATTGTCAAAAGGATGGTGCAAGGATGTGTACACTAGTAATTCACAATAAAATACATGACAACCCATGTGCCCTTCATTGTGCTCTAGATGTCAGTAACTCGGGGTAGGAGAAGGGACAGGGAAAGCGGGGCTGTCATGTTTCATGCGTAGGGAAGTGGATTTCTTTTACGGGTGAACGAAACAAATACTCTAATATATGTATGTAACATCCCCTGTAACCCAGCCATATCACATAATCAATTCATTATTATTGCTCATTCTCCCTTCATTTCTGTGAGTTCGAATCGAATTTGAAGTAGCGATGACCGATAACAAATTTTCATCACCACTGGCAGGTTGCCCTCAAGCAATTCCTCTGCCACGTTTGACTCTCTTGTGATCCTCTTTTTATCTAGTTAATTATTTTCTTGAATGACAATCAAAAATAATTTGTATTTACATTAAAAGCATTTTGACGGTATTATTAGGGTATTCAACCCAAGCTCCTCCTACCTAGTATGCTAAATCTTCCACACGTGTAAAAAGGCAGCAGAGAGGAGAGAAAGGATTTATTGAAGGATGGTATGAATTCAATTGCATTTTTTTGTTACTATGCAACTATATATGGGTTATTATTTTACGTTATTGATTTGTGTTCTTTATGGATTTGCAGCGTCGCGGCTCCGTGCTGTTGTTGGTTGTGCGAGACATGTTATGTAATGTCCCAAGAAAACTATAAGTATTTTATTTTACCACAGTAACAAACAAAACTGGATATTATTGTTATTATTTGTTTGAAGTGATTAATGTTGTTACTTATTAAAGAAGGGAAATGGTTTGAATATTAACAGACCTTGTAACTTCTCATAACAAGGAAGTTAGGAAAGGCAGTTTCCAGAAATCCTAACTACCTCCCTAATTATGAATGCTCCAAAGAAAAGCCTGGGGGGCAAGGGGAATAGGGGGAGGAAAAATCCGTGTTGAGAGGTTAGACAGTAGATTAGCTAAGTCTGGTGGTGACCAGATAGCAACAATGCTTAGTGAAAAACTTGCAGAAGACAATAGTCTTGTGAGCAAGCTTGGGGGGACACTTGGTCCTGATGGTAAGTCTCAAGGTTGGGAGGAACAAAACACTGCAAGTAATAAAGGTAACTTCTTCAGTTGAATTTTATTCTTAATCAGGTTCAAGTAAGTAACCACCCTCGAATAATCTGTTGACATAAACTGTTGATTCTGATAATGAATAACTACATTTAGTATTGTACAGGAGTAAATTACATCTTGTAGGATACTACATTTATTTTGGGACCTATAATGGTAAATTGTAACTTGTATTGAAGTTATTTGCATTTAGTATTGTACAGGTGTAATTTGCATCTTACAAGATACTATGTATATTTGTGACTTACAATGGTAAACTGTAATTTGTATTAATACTGTTATTTACTGTGATTGAACTGAAGAAGAACATTCAGAGTATGTAGGTAGCAGATCCTACGTAGGAGCATGGCACAGCTAGATGCAGTCCCAATAGGCTATTTGTGACTACGATCCTCTAATACAAGTAAGGCTTGAAGATACAAGCTTAGAAATTAAACGAAAGATTGAAAACATAATCTTCTCATGCAGCGAAAGAAAAAAAAAAAAAAAAAAAAAACTATATGTGAATACTATATAAAGCATCTAAAAATAACTGCTCTATTTCAATGAAAATTCCCTGTGAAGGTAATAACCTATGAGTCCAGGAAATTAAGGGAACACTAGCATAAATATTATGCTTATGATTTAGAATTGACAGCCATCATTCACACTTTAAAGATGTGGCGTCACTATTTGATGGGTAAAAAGTTTTTGTTAATGATAGACCTTCACAGTTTGACTAATTACTTCAGTCAACCTACCTTAAATGCTAGGCAGGCTTGGTGGGTACATTTCCTAAGTGGATTCGATTTCGAGATCAAACATCTGAAGGGGAAAGAAAACCGAGTAGTTGACACTTTAAGTCAAAAGGTACATTGTCTTTATGAAATTTATTACAACGAAGGGTGGACTACCTTCAACAAATTGATTAAAAAAGTAGCAGAGCAGGACCAAAAATATCAACAAATAAGAAGGCAAGCTCAAAACACAACTAGTCATGAAAATTAGAAAGGATATATGATGGATTCCGTGGGCATGCTGAGTTATAAGAAAATACTATATGTACCCAACCAAAATAATATTAAAAATCTGATTCTAGATGAATTTCATAAAAGTCCCTATGCAGGACAACTAGGGTACCAAAAGCTAATTACCGCACTTCGAAAGGAATATTATTGGCCCAGTATGAAAAAAGATGTAGCAAAATATTTGACATGTTTCCTGGAATGTCAGCAAGTTAAAACAAAACATCAGCACCCTACTGTTTTACTACATCCACTACCAATCCCGGAATGGAAGTGGGAGACCATCTCTTTGGATTTTATCACAAGATTACCCAAATCCAAAAAACTAAATGACTCAATCATGGTGGTGGTAGACAAATTAAGCAAATTAGCTCATTTTACACCAGTACAATCCACCTTCAGAGCGGTACAGATTGCCAATATTTTTATGCAAAAAAATTTAGGCTACATGGGCTACCAAAAATGATAACTTCTGATTGCGATGTAAAGTTTACATCAGCTTTCTGGAGAACCATGTTTGAAGGGTTAGGTACTCAATTAAATTTCAGTACCACCTATCATACTCAAACATATGGACAAACAAAACAGGTGAATCAGGTAGTGGAAGATATGCTAAGATCATATGTAATGCAACAACCATCTAAATAGGAAGATTACCTGCACCTGGTCGAATTTGTTTATAATAATGGCTACCATATTTCCTTACAGATGTGCTCGTTTGAAGTGTTGTACGAACGTAAGTGCCGCACACCATCCAGTTGGGGGGGACCAGACGACAAGCTAATGATGGGACCTAAGATGTTAAAAGAAATGGAAGAGATGGTTAAGAAGGTGCATTCCAACTTAAAGGCAACCCAAGATAGGCAAAAGAATTTCACCGATCAAAAAAGGAATTTCAGAGAATTCCAAGTAGGAGACCATGTATATGTGAGAGTACGAGCTAGAAGGAGTACGTTACAATGGAGCGGGTGTGCTAAGCTGGCACCCCAGTTTTGTGGACCATTTCAAATTTTAGCAAGGGTCAGGCCAGTGGCATACCAACTCACCTTACCAATCCATATTCGGGTCAATAATGTGTAGAAATTCCCACCTGTATATCACCTAATAATGAAATATACTAAAGCAAAATACTTGATCTACTTCTACAAACAATTATGCGGAGGCTTAATCAAATTGAGCAACATCAAGAAGAATACATACAACTGATCAGAAGAAATTAATTACACATAACACAGAAGATATAACCAGGGGAAAGCCTAAGCATAAAACCCCAACTCTGTATTATCATACAAGTGGAAATCTTGTCCAAGTTACAAAAAGAATTAGCTCAAAAGTTGTCTTGCTCTCTCTGTAATCAAACAATGAAGCTCATAGATATAATAGACAAGTATATATCCTCCTTTTTTGCTAAAGCAAGAGATGTTCCTTCTATATCATTAAGCCAAAAATATTTTACATATTTTACAACCATCCACCAGGCACTGTGGACTTAGAATAGGAGTGCTAACTACCAAAGGCATGTTCCCCCAACCCAATACATATAACTTTCCAAGCCTTTGGAATACAAACCATATTTGTGCTAAAAGAATGGTTGGACTTATGAAAATCCATGCGATTACTCGCGCCATCGCTCACCAAACATGCCTCTTAAATCATGACCGTCCAATCCACTTTCTTAATCCGACGGCAGAGGAGAATTTCACTCCGAGAAGGAGAACAGTACTCAACCCCCCGACCCCACAAAACTACATGATCATTCCTGATTGTTGATCCATACCTTGAAATTTGATGGATGATAAATATATCGCGCTGCTCCAGGGTACTGATCTTTAATGTGTGATGAGGGCAGTTTACAATCCTGGCCCCCTGCCACGTGTCAAACATTGTATGGGATCACTCCCAAATCGCAAAAACCACTTGCTGCTTGAGAGGGGAGTGATCAATCAAATACCACTCGGTGAGCAGTTTTGCCTCCCGAAGAGGGGAATAAGGTGTAAAATGACCATTGGAAAAGATCAGATCCCTGACCTTCATCTTCTTGCCCGTATTCCTGAACCCGAAACCAAAATTAGTGCTAATTCTTCCCTCTGGGCTGCCACCCACTAAACTGAGAAACCCATCCACCAAACACCAGATATTTTTGAAGTTGAAATTACCCGTGCTATTGAGGACGACCGAAGCCTGCCTCTCACCAAAGACCTGTCTGACTAAAATTAGTGACACATATAGTGACCAAATCATATAGACCTCGCTTCTATAGCTTTGTTTCAATACACTTCCCTATCCTCTTCCTCTTGGTTGTGAAAAAGTATTTTAAGACCACCCTGAGGTACTACTTGCCACCCCATTGAAACTTTGCGTTCATTACAGTGCACACCTTGGTTTACCAATATATCTGCCAGCTTATTGGCCTTTCTACGTACATGGTTGAATCTTACCGTATGTAGTCCCTGAAGGTGACCCTGAATTCTTTGGAATTCCTGGATTAATCTCCAATGATTTGAGACTTTCTTCGGCTTTGTTCCATAACTAATTCTCTTGACTGAGTTAATGACTAACTCAGAGTCAGCTTCTATAATCACATTTCGGCAGTTGTCCTGTTTTAGAAATTTTAAACATTGCTCCAGAGAAAATAATTCTTGCATGTTGTTGGTGGCTTTTCCTAAATGACAATGGAAGAGGAAGAGAATTCTCCCGTTTTCATCTCGGAGAACCCCTCCAAAGCCCGCATTTCCCGGGTTTCCTTTTGAAGCTCCATCTATGTTGTATTTCAAAAAACCTTTTGGGGTAGGATGCCAGAATTCCTTTTCAGTTTCCTTTAGGATAAATTTCCTGACCAAGCCTTGTGGAATGAACCCCTGCATACCCAACTGCCTAAGAATTCTCCTTTCAGCTTCTAAGGGAGGATTGTTGTGGAGATTCCTCACTGTGGAGGCAACCATTTCCTTAAGTTGTTTTAAGATCTGCTCAAACAGGTGAAGAGAAGGATTCTTTTCATCTTTGAATATTCTCTTGTTTCTTTCTTTCCAAACATTCCATATAATGAAGCTTAGCATGAGAACCCAAGCACAGTTAATAACTTCATTATCTGAAAAAATTCTTCTCCAACTGCTCAGGGTGTTAATGATACTCTCTTTCTCCCTATCGGTCTTTTGGAAAATGGTGGAAAAAGTGTCCCATAACCTAGATGTGAAAGTGCAACTATTGAGAAGATGTTCCATTGTCTCCTCTTGGTTTTCACAGAGTTGGCATATAGAAGGCCCCAGAATACCCCTTTTTCGGATATTGTCCAGTGTCAAGATTTTCTTTTGATGCACCAGCCACATGAAGAGTTTGATCTTCATCCATCCGTGGTGTCTCCATAGGTTCTACTAGATTCTGTCCAGAGCTTGGGACTCCAGCTCAAGGAGAATACCTTTAGCCTCCTTAATATTAAAGATACCTTCTTTATTGTTGCCCCATCTTAGTTGATCTTACCCCCCAGTTACTAAAATCATCCTTTGTTCCAATATTTTCATGAGTGCCTCTGCTTTTGTTATCAGGGGCCTATCATCCCTGCAATCTATGTTCCTCCAAGTTCTCCATTTTCCTGAAATGTTAGTGTGATCCCAGAAATATTTTACCTTTATTAATCCTTGGTTATTTGTCTCATGCTTAAGGCCCAAAAAGTCCTCTTTTAACAGTGTTGGTTCTTGTTGCCATTTATCCTCCTAGAATAGTGCAATATCACCTTATCTGATTTCCCAAAACCTGTTTCTTTGTACTAAGCCTCTGTTCTCCCAAGCCTTGTTCCAGATGGATGAGCCCCTTATATTTCTAGACATCCTTATGAGATTAGTATGTTGCCAAGAGCTGGCATATTTTTCTTTCCAGATACTTGCCTATTGAGCCTTTGGATCTTTAAGCCAATGCCACCATAGTTTGGCCCCTAGAACGTTGCTGAGAATCTCTTGATCATCCAAGCCTAGGCCCCCTAGGTTCTTGGGTTTACAGATCTTTTCCCAAGAGAATAAGGCCCATTTCTTTCTTGTCTCCTCCTTGCCCCAGAGAAAGTATCTTTGGATGTTTCTGAATTTCTGCAATACTCCTTTTGGAGTAGGGAGAGCTGACAGCATGAAAACTGGGATAGATTGGAGCACCGTCTTTGATAGCACTAATCTACCAGCTAGATTTAAACATCTGATGGTCCATTTCCTGACTTTAACCTGCATATTATTGATCAATGGTTCCCAAATTCTATTATGCAAAGGTTTTGCAGTTAGAGGCACTCCCAAATACTTAGAAGGGAGGGAATCCCTTTGAAAGCCTAGAATTCTAGAGATGTTTCTCTGAATAGCAATATTGGTATTAAAGAAAAATATTTTTGATTTGGAAAGATTAACTTCCATACCTATTCCATGGAAAATTCATTTAGCATTTCTTTGTATGCTAAACCCTCCTTGACTATGGGGATACCCTGTAATAAGGTGTCATCTACAAATTGTTGATGAGTCAAAACCTATCCATTCTTCGTTAGTTGAAGGCCCTAGATTTTACCTGTTACTCTAGCCTGCTTGATCGAATGACCAAGTCCTTCCATCATGAGGATGAAGGGAAAGGGTGAGAGAGGATCTCCCTATTTGAGGCCTCTTGAAGGAAGAAAAATCTCAGAGGGAGAGCCATTAACCAGAATTGAAAAGCTAGAAGAAGTCACTAGGGCCATGACCCATCTAACCCAGTTATGATCAAAACCGAACACAATAAGAACTTTCCTGATGTAGGTTTAGTTTACTTTTTCATATGCTTTGGCCATGTCCAGTTGCATGATCATTCCATCTTTCCTCTTGCTAGTTAACAAGTGAACCACCTCATGAGCTTGAATGATGTTGTCTAGAATCTGTCTGCCCTCTACATAACCAGATTGCTCCCCTGATACCAGAGAAGGCAGTAGAGGTTTGAGTCTGTTGGCCACTACCTTGGATATTATCTTGTAGACTGCATTACACAAAGCAATGGTTCTATATATTTCTGGAGTTTGAGCATTGTCATGTTTAGGTATCAAGGAGATGAAGGAGATATTGAGCACCTTCAAAATAGTTTTGTTCAACCTAGAATCCTCCACAACACTCAATATATCCTATTTAACAATATTCCAACAGGCTTTAAAGAAATCCACATTGACGCCATCCGGGCCCGATGCTTTGCCATTCTGCATATCTTTGAGGACCTCACTGACCTCCTTTTCAGTCACTAGTCTGTTAAGGTTGAAATTGTCCTCTCTGGACACCAGCTTAAGAATATGTCTGGTCAAGTCCCTAATGTACTGATCTCCTTCTGGGTTGTTTTCCTAAGCTATGCCTCAGAAGTGCTGAACCAACATAGCTTCTATGCCCTCATGGGATTGATGAATCTACCCATCCTCATTCTTGATTGAAGAGATCCTGTTCTGAGCTCTGTTGGCCATGGTGGATCTATGGAAAAATCTGGTATTGTGTTCTCCCTCTTTTAGCCATTGAACTCTAGACTTTTGTCTCCAAAATATTTCCTCTTGTTTACACAAGTTATCTCGGTCTTGATGATGTTTCTCGACCTGCTCATTTTTATCTTTATCAAAACCTTCCTTCATCATGACTTGGTTGAGTTCCTGCATTTTTTTTCAACAGATTTCTTTCCAATAAAAATGTTGCCAAAATCATTCTTGTTCCAATATTTAACTCTCATCTTGATGTGCTTTAATCTTTTGTTTAGAAGGAACATTCTTGTTCCATGAATCTACAAATCTTTTGCCCACCATTTTTTAATATTGCTAATAAATTATAGGTGTGAAAGCCATATATTCTAAAATCTAAAAGGTTTGTTTCGAGGTGTCCCTATGCCTTGAATCTCCATTTGCGCCGGCCAATGATCTAAGCCTCCAAAGGGAAGAACCCTCGCTATTATTTCCTTATCTATTAGCATAAGGCCCTCAGAGATTATGAATTTTTCTAACTTGGAGGCTACATGAGACTCTCCTCCTCTTTTATTATTCCATGTAAAGAAGCCATTGTTTGTCTCCATGTCAACTAGCTTCATATTATCTGTAAAGGTTTGAAAGGCCAAAGAGTCTTTATTTACAGTTCTGGTTCCCCCTTTGTTCTCCGAAAGTGATTTGATCATATTAAAGTCCCCTCCCATAATCCAGGGTATCCTTGCATGTCTATCCCTGAGATCCACAAGGGATTCTATGAACTCAAGTTTTTCATCTATCCTTTGAGGGCCATAAACATTTGTGACTAGATAGGTTTCCCTATCTCCAGTAGGTTGAATGACCACTGATAAATGATTCCTAGATGCCTGAGCATCTATTATGCTTATTCTTTGGGGATTCCAGAGAGTGAGAATACCTTCTGCTGAATTCTCTACTTTAACTTCTAGAAACTCAAATCTACTGAGCCATTTACTATGTATTTGTCTTAACTTTTGAATGGAACATTTTGTTTCCTAGATAAAATTTATATTCGGAACTTCATGTTTCAGTCGATTACTAAGCATTCTCTATTTTCTTTTATTGCCTAGACCTCTAATATTCCAAGATGTAAACTTAATATTTAAATATTAGTAAAGGAATAGCTGGCTAGATCTTTCATCTTACCTAAGTATATCATGAGCTTTCCACATTCTATTAATAGCTCGTTTTTCTTTTTCCTACCTCTTTTCTTTCTAGGTTTCTAGGTGCTAATCCCAGAGTCGTTTTTATCGTTTTCACTCCTTCATTGCTTTGCCTGCCAATGTTTTTTCCCCCTCCAAACCCTTAGCCTGAGTTGTCCATAAATACAATTGTTGTATTCTATTGAACGCTTCTTGAGGTAACGATTCTACCCCCCCCCTGAATTAAGAACCCCTCCAAATCTAGATGTTCTCTATCAAGAATCTCCTGAAGCTTATGGTCCTCTAGTTCCATCTCACTTTGGGTCATTTCCTGATCCATCTCTGGTTCTGTATCACTCATCATGATCTCTTTCTGTTTAATATTTTCCTGTGTTTGTTCCCTATTTTCTTGTTTCTCCTTCTTCCCATGACTTCCTTCCCTTGCCTGATCTTCTGTTGTTATTTATTCATCAACCTCAAGAACTTGGAACTAGTTTTGACTAACCTATTGTTCTTCCTTTTTTTGTTGCTTTGGCCCTTTTTTATCACCTTTTACTTTGTGTACCATTTTGTGAAAACTATCAGTGTCTTTCATTGTATTGGTTTTTCTCCTGTTGTATGCTTTACTGAGAGGGAAATCTTTGAGTAGGTGCCCATGTTCATGGCATCTACGACACCTGAATGGAATGTGTTTGTAGTCTACTATTTGCACCCATTCTTCATCAAAAACTTCTAGGATTACCTCATTCAGAAGAGCTCCGTATAAATCCATCTCCACACATATCCTTGAAAAGGAGGTGTATTTTCCCTTTCTTATGGCTTCAGAAGCTTTAACGAACTGACCTAATTTATTTCTTATGGAAGCTAATGATTCCGTTTGCCAGAAATCAAGAGGTAGAGAATAAAATCTCACCCAGACCAGGACCAAAGTAAAAGTTTCACGCTCCGACACAAATTTCATCGTCCATGGCCTCATATAAAGACCTACTTCTACGTAGAAGTAGGGCCCTCCTTCAAACACTTTGTCTTTATCTTCAATGTTTGTGAACACCACTGTGAAGAAACCCTTTGACCCAAGATGTAGATCAATACTCCCTTTAGGTTTCCAATGGTATTTGATCCAAGTTTGTAAATATTTTTCAGTGGACCATAAACCCATGAATTTACAGGTGATTGCATAAGTGCACATGTGGTCCATGTGCGCTTGTAGCGCTAGATAATTTAACACCACTCTCGGTGTGATTTCACCTTTGGGTTTACAAGGTCCCTTTTGTCTTTTGTCTTTTGCTCCCTGTTTTTTGTCATCTTCCTCCTTGTCTTTGGTGCTATTATTCTCCTTCATTTTGGTACCTTCTATTTCTTCTTCCATGTTTCTTCTTCCTTCCTCAACGGAAATTCTGCCATTTTCTGGAAGTTTCTTGCCCTTATTGGCCACAGCTTCCTTGTAGGAGGGAGTGGAGCTCCCTCCTCTATGATTTTCCGTGGAAAAAAACCTCTGCAACAATCTAAAACCCTAGTTGTTTGTTGTCCACTCCCACTCCAGCCAATTTACCTCCAACACAAGTACATCGTTCGACAAGTATATATCCTCATCAAGTCCTCCAATCCCCTATTTCTTTGCAAAATTTTTCTTGGGGTCCAGTGAAGCCACATGTCTGAATTGGCCTCATCACACTCACTGTACAACAAGAAATAACTACATAATTCTCTTGGAAAGAAATCCTTCTGCATGCAAGGAATATTCACCAAGGAATATCCTAGCAAATGATAGTACACTGTCCCTCCATCTGATCTCAACTGGGTCTCTGGCTAAATTGACAGCATGAGTTATGTATGAGAGAATATTCAGTTATATGAAGAATAGTAGTTATATGCAAGCATGCATTAACTAAATGAACTTACATTAATTTAAACAAACTATTTAAATCAATCTAACTGGACTTGACTCAGTTAACTGAGCCAACTAATTACATCTCAAATTAGAACTCATCCTTATCTCTTTAACTGATGGATAAATTCCTCAATTAATAGAGAAACTATTGCATGTCCTCACATAAACTTCATGTTTGATTTTTCACAACTAATTAACTCGTGGAGAATTCATTAATTTATTTTCAAACATCTGTTAAGTTCAAATTCAAATTTTACTTCCTATGTTTAGTCCAGGGATTGACTAAAATAGGAATCCACCTGAAATTCTATTTTTAGAAAAGCAATTTTTAGCACTTTCACTTTTCATCCATTGTAGCTAAGTTCAACACTGGATGAAACTGCTATTTATAGCAGTGCTAGTTTTAGCATTTTCTATTTTTAGCATTTCTTGTTGCTATCTTCAACACTCCCTCTCAACAAGAAAGGGATTATTAGTAACCCCAATCCTGTCTCTGTGGAACTCGAACTTGCATTTCGACAATGCCTTTGTCAAAATATCTGGATCCTGTTCCTCGGTTGAAACATACAGCAACAACATGATCCTCTTGACCACACAATCTCGAAGATGATGATACTAGATATCTATGTGCTTGGACCCATCATGAAAAACTAGATTCTCGGAGATTTTGATGCAACTCTGATTATCATAGTAGATCACTATAGGATCCATCCTCTGACCAAACAATTCCACTAAAATCTTCCACATCCAAATGGCCTCACATGCAGCCTGACTAGCAGCCATGTATTTAGCCTCTGCTAAGCTAAGTGCAACTAATCTATGTTTCCTACTATACCAGGAAACTGCAGCTAAACAAAGGTTGAAGATTCCTCTAGAAGTGCTCTTCCTGTCTAATGGACTCCTTGCCCAATCCGCATTTATGAAGCCCTGACGCTTCACTCCCTCTATCCGTCTGTACCACAATCCAAACTGTGATGTGCCTTCCAAAATAGCTTGGTAGGCTGAACCATAGATTGACTCAGCTCGTTCACCGCAAAGAATAACTCGGGTCATGTGTTCACTAGATACATAGGTGAACCCACCAGCTGCTGATAAACAATAACAACTACTAGCTCACCTGAAGTAGCATACTCCTTCCTCCATTTCCCAACTAGAGGAGTCTTCATGGGTTTGCACTTCTCCATATGGAACCACCTAAGGATCTCATTAGCATACTTTCCTTGAGATACAAAAATTTCTCCATCTCTCTACCACACCTCCATGCCTAGAAACTAGTGCATAAGACCCATGTATTTCATCTCAAACTCTCTTGAAAGGTCCTCCTTGCAAGATTGTATCAGTTGATCATCACCTGTCAAAATCAGATCATCGACATAAAGTACAATGATCAATGGCTTACCTTCTACCATGATGTGGTAAAGGTTTGCATCTGCTTCACTCTTAGTGAAGCCCAACCCAGTGGAATAGTTGTCGATCCTGGTGTACCAAGCATGGGGTGCTTTCTTCAGCCCATACAAAGCCCTCTTGAGTCTGCACACATGCGACTCACTGTCGAAGGTTTCGAAACCTTCTCGTTGCTCAATGTAGACCTCCTCCTCAATCGTCCCATTGAGGAATGTTGTCTTCACATCCATCTGGTGGATCTTCCACCCCATCTGAGCTGATAGTGCCAATATCGATCTAATCGATGAGTACCTTGCTACTGGAGAAAAACTCTCATCATAGTTGATCCCCTCGACCTGTGAGAAACCTCGGGAAAAAAACATTGTCTTATGTTTCTCAACACTGCCATCAGCTACCAGCTTTACCTTGTAAAGCCATTTGGAACTCATCACTGACTTGTCCTGAGGTCTTCGGACAACATCTGAAACGCTGTTCCGCATGATGGAGTCATACTCCTCC
The DNA here is from genome assembly GCA_000404065.3 of Pinus taeda. Lineage (NCBI taxonomy): Eukaryota > Viridiplantae > Streptophyta > Pinopsida > Pinales > Pinaceae > Pinus > Pinus taeda. The sequence goes on along the minus strand of APFE030943218.1, from coordinate 315,146 downwards.
ACCATTGCATCAACCCACACTAGTTGTTGCACTGCCTCCTTGAATGAAGAAGGCTCGAAATCTACACACTCCCCAACCAGGGCCATGTAACTAGTGTACTGCTATGGCAACCTCCTCTGTCTGTGCTGAGAAGATGGTTGTCCCACATTCTCTCGCGCATCCAACATCAAATTGTCAACTTCCCTTGAGCATTTCTGCCCATCTCTAGAATTATCAACATGAGTGGATGTCTCCACTCCTGGATCCTTTGCATGCGGCTGCTCCGCATCAATCTGAAGGTCCTCATCCTTAGGAATTGAAAGTTCCTCATCTGCATGCAACTTGAGCTCCCTCTCAAGTGACACTTGCATGGCTTTCTGCTCATCAAACTTTAGATTCCTGTGTACCACAGTCCTTTGAGTGGAAGGCCGGTACACCCGATAGTTGTGAGGTGTATCCGTGTACCCCACAAGTATTCCCAACTTAGCTGTTGGGTCTAGCTTCTTCCTAGCATATTTGGTCACATGATAGTAAATTGATGATCCAAATATTTGGAAGTGACTTACATTAGGTCGCTTCCTAGAATAGGCCTCCATAGGTGTCTTCATCCCCAGTATATGGTGCGGGTTTTTGTTCTGTAAGTATACTGTTGTATTGCATGCCTCAACCCACAAGTGCAGTGGTAGGCTTTGGTCATGCAACATCGCTTGAGCTGCTTCCATAATCGATCTGTTCTTCCTTTCGGCCACCCCATTCTACTGTGGGTTATGGGGTGCCATGAATTCCTGTTTAATTCCTTCTGAAGCACAAAAGTCGTTAAATTGCTGAGAGACATACTCTCCACCATTGTTGCTACACAAGGATTTTATTTTCTTTCCTGATTCTTTCTCTGCCAAGGCTTTAAACTCACAAAACCTTAAGAAGGTTTGATCCTTATTTTGCATAAAGTAGATCGAACATCTACGAGAAAAATCATCAATAAAAATAACATAGTACCTTTGTTTAGTGATGGAGGCTGTAGAGAAAGGTCCACAAACATCTGAGTGAACTCGCTCCAAGATTGCTCTAGCTCTACTGTCTCAATTCAGAAAGGAATATTTCACATACTTACTCGAGGTACAACCTTGGCATGTACTCATCTACTCAAGTTTTCCCTTGGGTAATCTAGAAGAAATTTGTTGCATGATCTTCAAGGCTCCATGGTGCAAGTGGCCCAGTCTTCTATGCCATAGCTTGCCAACATATTGGCTCTGCACCATCTCTGCTTTGGAACTCAAAGCAGCACAGTCATCAACCTCTAGCTTGTAGAGATTCTTGACTTAAATCCCTATTCGCTTTGTCTGTCTAGTGCCGATATGCCTCAGGAATACCTTTCCTTTGCTAAAGACTACATCATAGCCTTTATCTTCTAGCAAGGTAATGGACACAAGATTATTCTTCAGACCTAGTACATACTTTACATTAGTCAGGGTGAGGGGAGCTCCATGCTCCCTCTGAAGCACAACCATACCTTCACTTGAGACACAATACTTTCCAACATCGCCCATCTCGATCTGCATCTAGAGATCCTTCTCCTCCAAGGTACTGAAAAGGTTCCTGTCACATATCATGTGGAAAGAGGCTCCACTGTCCAGGTACCAAACACATCCCATCATGGATGAAACTGTGCATGTGATAAGAGAGAAATCTAGCTCAAACTGTGAGGCTAATGCATCACCATCAGATCCCTTTGAGGAACCCTTCTTGGATTTCTTCTATGGACAATTAGTAGCATAATGGCCCACCTTGTGACAATGAAAGCATCTCACTTTCGATTTGTCAAACTTTTTCCCACCATGGGAAGAACTGGATTTGGATTGGAATGCCTTCCCTTTCCCCTTCTTTGCCTTACTCACTAAGGCTTGATTTTCCTCATCATCTTGCTTCAATGAGGATCCATCTCTGGTGCTTCTTCTCATCTCCTCCTGCATTAGATCTGACCAAATTCGTTCCCAATCTAGCAGTTTCTCTCTTCCATTAACTGAGTCCTGGTAGCTATGCCAGCTCTTAGGAAGACTGAGGAGTGCAAGAATCACCATGTCATCATCCGCTGTAATGATCCCTACACTTCCAAGCTCATCCCTGTAGGTGGTGAGCTTGTTGAGATACGTAGAGATCGTGTCACCCTTTTCACACTTTATCTTACAAAGCTTTTCTTTCAATGCCAGCTTCCTATGATCACTGCTATTCTAATATAGATCTTTCAATGTTTTCCACATTGAAAACGGTGTCTCCTTCCCATGGAAACTTGAGAGTATGTGATCTTGAACTCCCTCCAGAAGGATTCTCCTTGCTCTAGCCACACACTTTTTCCATTCCGCCAATTGAGTAGCATCAGTTGGCTTGGAGACTTCTTGATCAATGAAGTCCTTTAGACCGTTATTTTCCAATACTACCTCCATGCGATACTTCTAGGCTATATAATTTGAACTACCATCAAGGGCATATTCAAGTCTTAAACCATTGAACACCATAGGTTAAATAGAGATGTGATTAGAACTCGATGTCTATATTCAGGAATCACAAACTTCAAACTTCTCCCTTCTTGTATACTATTCTTCCTTGATCACCTATGCTCTGATACCATGTATAAATTCCCACCTGCAGATCACTTGATAATGCAATATACTAAAGAAAAATACTTGATCTACTTCTACAAACAATTATGCAGAAGATTAATCGAATTGAGTAACATCAATAATAACACATATAACTGATAAGAAGAAATCAATCACACATAACACATAAGATATAACCAGGGGAAAGCCTAAGCATAAAACCCCAACTCTGTATTATCATACAAGTGGAAATCTTGTCCAAGTTACAAAAAGAATCAGCTCAAAAGCTTTCCTGCTCTCTCTGTAATAAAAAAATGAAGCTCATAGACATAATAGACAAGTATATATCCTCATCAAGTCCTCCAAGCCCCTATTTCTTTGCGCAATTTTTCTTGGTGTCTAGTGAAGCCACATTTGTGAATTGACCTCATCACACTCACTGTACAATAAGAAATAACTACGTAATTCTCTTGGAAAGAAATCCTTCGGCATGCAAGGAATATTCACCAAGGAATATCCTAGCAACTAATAGTACATTGTCCCTCCATCTGATCTCAACTAGGTCTCTGTCTGAACTGACATGCATGAGTTATGTATGAGGAATATTCAGTTATCTGAAGAGCGGCAGTTATATCTAAGCATGCATTAACTAACTGAACTTACACTAATTTAAACAAACTGTTTAAGTCAATCTAACTGGACTTGACTCAGTTAACTAAGTCAGCTAATTACATCTCAAATTAGAACTCATCATTATCTCTTTAACTGATGGATAAATTCCTCAATTAATAGAGAAATTTTTGCATGTCCTCACATAGAATTCATGTTTGATTTTTCACAACTAATTAACTCATGGTGAATTAATTAATTTATTTTCAAACAGCTGTTAAATTCAAATTCGAATTTTACTTCCTATGTTTAGTCCAGGGACTGACTAAAATAGGAATCCATCTGAAATTCTATTTTTAGAAAATCCATTTTTAGCACTTTCACTTTTCATCCGTTGTAGCTAAGTTCAACACTGGATGAAACTGCTATTTATAGCAGTGCTATTTTTAGCATTTCCTGTTACTATCTTCAACAAAATGTCTTTCATGTGTTGGCATTGAAAAGATATGTTTATGATCCTAAGCACATAGTCAGTTGGCAAGATATACAGGTAAGAAAGTATCTTAGGTAAGCCAAATATTTTTTTATGATAAAAAAAAACTGATTCAAATTACTGTTTGTTTTAGGTCAAACCGGAAGGAGAATTCTTGGTCGAGCCGTCGAATATACTTGATCAGAGAGAAGTAATGTTGCGGAAATGAGCTATTAGCCAGGTTAAAGTTCAATCGCAGCACTTTGGGCCAGATGAGGCCACCTGGGAGGATGAACAGCTCATGAAAGAAGCATATCCAGGGTTGTTTGCGGCTGGAAAACATCCGCAGAAAACTGTGAACATTTTATTTTACCACAGTAAGAAAAAAAACTGGATATTATTGTTATTATTTGTTTGAAGTGATTAATGTTGTTAATTATTAAAGAAGGGAAATGGTTTGAATATTAACAGACCTTATAACTTCTCATAACAAGGAAGTTAGGAAAGGTAGTTGCCAAAAACCCTAACTGCCTCCCTAAATATGAATGCTCCAAATAAAAGCCTGGGGGGCAAGGGGAGCAGGGGGAGGAAAAAACCGTGCTGAGAGGTCAAGCGGTAGATTAGCTAAGTCTGGTGGTGACCAGATAGCAACAACACTTAGTGCAAAAATTGCAGAAGATAGTAGTCTTGTGAGCAAGCTTGGGGGGAGACTTGGTACTGACGGCAGGTCTCAAGCTTGGGAGGAACGAAATACCGCAAGCAATAAAAGTAACATCTTCAGTTGAATTTTATTCTTAATCAAGTTCAGGTAAGTAACCACCCTAGAATAATATGTTGACATAAATTGTTGATTCTGGTAATGAATAACTACATTTAGTATTGTACAGGAGTAAATTACATCTTGTAGGATACTGTATTTATTTTGTGACCTATAATGGTAAATTGTAACTTGTATTGACACTGTTATTTGTATTTAGTACTGTACAGGCATAATTTTCATCTTACAAGATACTGTGTATATTTGTGACTTATAATGGTTAACGATAATTTGTATTAAAACTGTTATTTACTGTGATTGAACCAAACAAAAACATTCAGAGTATGTAGATAGTAGATCCTATGTAGGATCACGACACACCTAGCTGTAGTCCTGATAGGCTATTTGTGACATGATCCTCTAATACAAAGCTTGAAGATACAAGCTTAGAAATTAAACAAAAGATTGAAAACATAATCTTCTCATGCAAGGAAAGAAACAAAAAAGGAAATAAAATTATATGTGAATACTATAGAGAACATCTAAAAATAACTGCTCTATTTCGATGAAAATTCCCTGCGAACACTTGTTCATAACATTCCCTGAGAATGGCATTAAAAACCCATAAGATTGCATGTTGTACATCATTTGGATGAAGTATAAAAATAACAATACGATTACCATACAAGGCAAAACCCGTTGAGAAATAGCCATAAAGGAAACCAATCACAAAGACTACAAATTAGGTCGAGAAATTCATCGAAACAACATGATTACATATCAAATGAGTGTTTCACTCATACAATGTTATTGAAACCAACAACCCTATTTGAAACAAAGACTCAAACTCAAATATTATGCAAATGATGAACTGGAACGAAAATAGAGTCTTGGTTCATTACAACAATTTTACCACGCTTGCCGACTACTAGGCTCTGGGAAGGCAACGTACCTAAAGTCGAGTAGATGGAAAAGGATTAACAATTCTATAAACAGAACCCCTTAAATTTACGAGAATTAGAAGTAAATAGAGTAGCCACAACTTCCAGCCTTTAAGGCTAGTTAAGGGTACACATGGGGGTGTCACAGAGAGAGTTCGGACCTACTCTCGGACTTTCCAAAATAGAACAAACCCTAAAACATTGGCAGAGAATAGAACAAGTAAAAACAAAAAGAAACTATGCTTAAAGGTTGTTACCGAGAAATTTCACAAACACATCAGTTTTGTTCAAAGATCACACACTAACTCAAACAAAATGTCCTTTTGTCTACATATGAAACCCTATGATAAGTTGGAGACAAAACCCTCGCCCCGAAAATCTAACAAGTATTTTTAAAAGAATAGGAACCCATGTCAGAAAACCTGACTAACTGAAAGCGCCAAGAAATAATCCAAGCATGAGAATCTCGTTGCTACCTACAATATTTAGGCACGGTTAGCAAGAACTTACTTGTTATTTGGTCAATGATAGAGTTGAGAAAGGGATTGCAAAGCCTCCACGGTAACCCTGTGCAATTCAAGCCTGCCTTGGGAAAACCTGCAACCCAAAACGAACTGCACAAGTGAGAATGAAACATTGGCAATAAAACTCCAAAAGAATAAAATTGTGGGGGCTGTGATCTTATCCTCACCTAGATCTTGCAGCACTTGTGAGATGATACGACCCATACCCGCCATGGCATACTTCGACTTTTAGCAAACCTGTGGAGATGAAAACCCAGATTGTAGAGCTGAACTTACCCAAGCAAACCCTAGCAACAACAAGGATCGAGAAACAGGGGCACGTAATGAGACACTTCACTCACAAGTAAAGAATGGAGGAATTCCAGGGCAAGCTCAACCATCGGATTACGGACCTAGCCTCCTCACCATAGATGCAGTGGTAGAAACGAGGGAACTGGACAGTTGGAGGAAGGTCAGATGTAGCGACAGAGCCAGCTCATGTCACTCCCCGTGGTATAGCAGTTCATTAATGCCGAGTTAAAGGGTAAAATCCATATGTAGTACAACTAATCTCGGAACATATTACCAAAGTACGGGTGAAGTTAAACTCTGACAACATAATCAATAAAACAATGGGTGAATTTATGCAGTTTTGATAAGCCTTTTACTTTTGAATATGAACCCATCATAACCCTAATGAATATGGTAATTAAGTTTTTAATCATGCTGTATCGAACTAAGTTAGTACTGTATTTTATTATATTTCTTTTTTACAAGGATAAGATAGTGGAGGTGTGACATGTTGCTAATGGTGAGCACTAGATTATATTTATATTGAGAAAAAGTAAATAAAGTTCTATGGTTGTAGAACAAGGTTTTTATTTAATTGTGAGTTATGATTGTTGTAAATAGATGAAATGACCAACTAGTGAATGGGGATTTTCCGTATGTATTATTTAGTACTAGTTTGCCACTCATTTACAGGCATTGACAATTAAGAATAATATGAATCCATATTTTAAGGGTGCTCAAGTTTCATGTTTAATATGAGTTTCCTTCTTTAGAGTGTTCGTCCATTTCCATTTTCATTTTCAAGTTAATTTACATACAAGATAATTATCTATCACCCTTTACAAGGTGAATTACTATGTCAAATTCTTCGAATTTTTCTCAGTTTAGTTTAATTGTTAAACAATTTTTTGGTTGTTTTGGTATATTTTTCTAAGTTAATTTTGTTCCAAATTCATAAGGATTTTTTTTTGCCTTACATTTTATGGTGGTTTTATGGTATAAATGAATGATATTTTAAAGTCCACGAGACTAAAAATCGTCTATGGGAGTACCAAACTCCCTGGTCTTTGTCTTTTACAATTGAATCCTCTTCTTACTCAAACTGATGATGGGTCTAACAATCCCCTCACTGAAAAGACAATGCCAAGGAATTGATGCTAGCATACTTCTATAACTGTCCCTGATGTATTTGAAAGCATTTCGTTCCAAAATGAAATGATTTTATGGTTCCTCTACCCTAGAAGTGCAGAAAGTATACACCCATTCTTCCCAAGCTTCTTTTCGTCTATTCCACTGTCCAGTTTCACACTGAAGTTGATGTGAGTTAGTTCTTAATTGAGCAATAAGAATCTTCGCTCTCCATGGAATGCTAGCTCCAATGTACTCTTTTTGCCGGAGATCACAAGTGGGGTTGAATTCCTTAACATAGTACTTAGATCACAAGTGGGGTTGAATTCCTTAACATAGTACTTCTTCTTTCTACCCAACTCTTTTCCCTACCTACGCTTATGAAAATTCTACATAACAAATTTTTTTAACTCCTTGCTATTTGTGGGACATGCATTGTTGCAAATATTCCATGTTTGCATCCATTTATTGTTTTGTCTCATCCATGATTTCTTTCTTTCACTCATGCCTTCATTGAAGATAATTTTTGGCCATTTACCTACTCCCATTTGCCAAATCCTTTTTAGATACCATATAAGACACATCATATCAATCTCTTTGATGGGAGTTTATCTTGTTTCACTCAACATTATCTCATATGGAACTAAACTTTTTATTTTGAACTTGACCATGATCAAGCATTTTTGGATTTTCTCAATTTGTTTCCATTTTGAAACAAGGATGCTGCTAGCCCACAATTTACACCCATATAATATCATTAGACAAACTAGGAGTCCACAAATCACCTTAATCATTTTCGAATCCCATAACTCTGCCTCTCAACTTCTATTTTGAAGTGCGTACAATGTTTTCTACCCTCCTAAAATTCTCTTCTTTCTATAGTCCTCCCAATTACGTTTGTTGTTGGAATCGATCCCAAGGTACTTTTATTCATCTAATTCTTCAAGAATGTTTCCTTCAAAGAATAACATCTGGCTTTGCTTCCTTTTATCAAAGAAAATCATTATTTTGGTCTTAATGGTATTGACTTGCATTCCCACCACTTTACAAAAATTCTCAAGGGCATATAGATGCATCTGTAATCTATGGGCTGATTTAGCAATCAACGCAAGATCATCATCATATAAAAGAAACTTTGTCACAAACTCCCCCAATCGAACACCATCCCCACCTTATAGATTTATCCACTCTTCCAATTTGTCAATATATAAACCAAAAAGGGTAGGGGATAAAGGGAAACCTTGCTTGACTCTGATGTCACTTCTAAAACTTTCTGAAATGCCTGTTGAAGTTCTAATTTTTCCTTTCACCTCTTCATAAAGCATATGGACAACAATTCTATATTTCAAAGGAATTTCAAGTTCTTCCATTCTATGCCACAACTTATGTCTAGCGACCGTGTCAAATGCTTTTGTGAAGTCAATAAAGAAACAACATACTTCTTCTTTGTCCCCCAAACCTTTTCAAGAATGTGTCTCAGCGTGATACCATGATCTATAGAATGCTTCGGCCTAAAACCTGTTTTCCCTTTTGCCCTCTTTTCTTTTACTTCTTCCCACTTACTGATTCTATTTTCTACCATGCCGTCGAAAAGAATTTCAAACAAAGGATTAATCTTGATGGTTCTATAGTTGGAAGGATTATTAATGTCTCCACTTTTAAAAAGGAGTATTGCTAGAGTAGTTGTCCAATCTCTTGGGAATCCTTGTCGAATGATGTTGTTGAATATTTCCATGATGTGTGGTGCCAGAATGTTCATTCCCCACTTTAGATATTTTTCTTGAAGTTCAACCAAATCCTTTGCCTTCCTTGTTTTCAACTTTTTAATTCTTGCCTCCACCTCCTATAATGTGAAAAGATTCGTAGTTGTGTTGATCCTAGGAGGAGGCTCAACCTCTAATTCATTTTCATAGAGTTGTCTTGCATATTCAAACCATGGATTGGCTATAATATTATTAGTTGTAATATTATTTTCAATTTGCTTCTTCCTTGGTTGAAGTTCTTGCAAAAAAAAAATTGGGTTATTCTTGCCTAGATATATTAACTCTTCTCGCCTTGTTTGAATGAACTCGTCTTTTTTCCTTTTTAAAATCTGTTTATATAACTTTACATTCATGTTCTCCATGCCTGCCGTTTTCAAGGTTCTCCTTGCCATTTTGCATTCTTCATCGAACCAAGCATTCACAGGAAAACAATTTGAATTTGATTTCCTATTTTTTTCTCTTTTTCACTTATCAAGTGCACCTTGAATTATATTTGTTAACTCATGATTATAGAGGCTTTGGGGACCAGTTTTCTCCTTCTCAATTGATATCTCCCACATTGTTTTGAAGATAGTGCAATTTTCTTGTGTTAAAAGAATTTATATAAGTTAAATAATCAATTGAAGTTATATAAGTTAAATAATCAGTAAAGTTTTAATGGTTTTTCAAGAGAATGAATTTATTTTTTCATTCTAAAATTCATTTAAACAATTTAAAATTCACAATATTATAAATAAATTGTATTATAAACAAAAGAAATATCAAAATATTTTGGTTTTTTTTTGTTAATTTTGTTTCAAATTGAATTTTGCTCACAATTTAGTAGCGATTTATTTAGGAAAGTTAGAAGGGATTTCTTAGATTGTAAGTTTGGAATAATAAAGAACCAAATTTGTGAAAGTTTTAAATATATTTATACATTCTAAAACACATTAAATTTATTTATATATTCAAAAACACATTTTAATCATTTTAAAATTCATAATATTAATAAAATTTATTAAACATTTTAAAATTTATTTATTCAATTTTGGATGGGGGCAATGTTGTGGCTTCCATTTTTTGAGCCATTACATTGTGTGCCATATTTGTTGTGTGCTATGAGGGAGGGGACACACTTCTTCTCTAGTCATTTGCATGATTCCTCAGTGATGCCATCCTTTAACTCTCTAGTATTTGGGGTATGGGTGGTTGTGGTCTCCATTGGTTTAATCTCTAATGCAACATCCAATGGTTCGAAACTATGCTTAGGTTTGTTGTGGTAGTAGTAGCAAAGGAGGTTGGGGTAGTTCACATGCTCACTTAAGAGTTGAAGCCTCTTCACAAGCCTATGCTAAGCAAATTCTAGAGATAGTGTGTGAGGAGTTGAGGGAGTTTGACGTGGTAGTGGTTGTTAATAGGGCCTCCTATTGAGACTCAGAGGTTTTAGCAGATAATTTAGATTGGCGCCATGATGTTGGGCATGCTAGGCATAGGAAAAACTAGTATCTCCTCAACATACACCTCTACTGGAAAAAGTTATCATGGAGAGAAATGAGGTTGAGGAAGAGATATTCCTCATGTTGGATAAGGTGCCCATGAACCATAATGAGATGAGGATCCACCTCAAGCACATAGATGAGCATCTACCTCAAAGCCCCGGACTAAGGAATAACTATAAAGAGCACCACACTCCTATTGAGGAGGCAACCTCATACTCTCCTTAGTTCTTATGTTTTCTCTTTCTCGATTTTTTGTTTCCCATCTCATCTAGGCATACATGTTTTGTAAAAGAGGTGTCTATTTATCAAGTTCTACATAGTTATGCCCAATATTATTTTTATTTTTTTTTTATATTGCATGCAATCCTACCTATCTATTACTCTAGATCCTCAACTTAGAGTAATTTTTTGAATGATTTTCTATTGTTTTATCACTAATCTGGTTTCCCAAGTCGCACACAACTACAAAGAAGAATTTTAAGTAACATTTTCATTATGATATAATAGAATTTATATTATGAAAGAAAAAAAACCACACTTGATTGAACCATAACTTCTATTTAAATATTATAGAGAACCATTTGATGATGATCGAATTGAGAGAAACTTTTGAAATTTATTTTATTCATTAATCAATTTCCTAAATTCCATAGACTATTTCCTGCTTCACATTCTTACTCACATAAATCTTAATACTTTGATATTTTTTCCTTTTTGTAAACATGTTCCTTGAAATGTTTTTTTTTTCTCAATATGACTACTTCTATTATTGATACAAAAAAATTACAGCAAGGTCGTGGCCTTGAGAGTTCAGCCTGTTGATGGCATTTTACAAAAAACACATAAGATCAGTGCAGTTCTCCGACACATTACAGTTTTGAACATGGACAGAAACATGGATAGAAACATGAAACAGTTGATATATGTAGTAACGACGCACTGACATGTAGGATCCTGAGCCAGAATCATAGCAACGAAAATAGAATTAAGCTAGGCTAGTCATCATCTGTAGTATAGGGCTCCTCAACAACCAGAAACCCGTACCGAAGAGAGTCCTCTAAGTCTGAATGAGGGGCCACCGAGCCGGAGTGATCGCCACGCACGGACACACCTGGGCCAGCAGGGTTTGCCAGAATCGGCGACGAAGCATTCTCCTCGACTGGGCATAAATGTTCCTCCGGATTTACAATTCTCTGTTCAGCAGGTGCTTCATCTTGGGCCGCTCCCAAATTACTGTTGCCTTCAAGCTTTTCAATAGAGACGGAAATAATAAAAGTAGCATTATTGAGCGAGCAAGGGAAACGATACCGCGCAGTATGGTGAGCAGCACGTTCATATACTGCAGCTCCAGATCTACCACGACCCCTTCCTCTGTCGCTCCTCGTTGCCGGAGGACAATGCCTTTCAGGTTCCGGAGTGTCGGAGGAACACTGCAAGACTGCTCGACCACTAGAGCCCCCTCTTCTGCTCAGTAACTTGACTCTTTCGCGTTGCATTTTTGCTTGCTCTGAGCTGGGTAACAACAGAACCTCCCAATAACCATACAAACTCTGCACATTAATAGTTCTATGAACCCCTACAGAGGGATTTAGAGAAACGCCCAGAACTGGAAGTAAAAACTCGACAGCGGAATGCATTGAAGCTGGTATGCTATGAGCGTTTAAGGAGCAGCAGGACGCGACGCGTGAGACGACGGGTGAACACAATGAAGGCCTCATTAAAGAAGTTTTGCAGGCCCATCTCCCTTCCCAAGCGATCTGACTCGTGGCGTATGTGAGCTGACAGATGCCCATATGATGCGCCGCCTAATTGTCCTTTGGAAAATTAATCACCCGCATCTGGGGATTTTCCTTGAAATGTTCAATGTATATAAACATACCCTATCTTTTTAATAGATTTAACATACATATTTGTATGTATACAACCTCAAAGCTCATTACTAACGATCATGATAAGACCTCCATACTAAAGGTTAGAAAGATCCCTAATAAATATCATTAATTTACTTATTGCAACAACAACAAAAAAAATTATTTAAACAAGACAAACATGGTATCAATGTTTCCAAACCTTCAAATATTCTAATTAAATTTCCAATAAATTACTTTCAAATATACTAATTGAATTTCCAATAAATTAATAAGAAAATAAACTCAACCATTTTTCATAATAAAACAAAATATCATATATCTAATAATTTTTTTATGTAGAAGTTTAATTCTATTTAATTTATTGAAACTTTGGCTATAAAAATCACCTTTAAAAGTCTTAATCCATTAAAAAAAATCAATGTAAAAAAAATATACTTAACCAAATATAATATACTCATTACAAAAATTAATCTTTTCCAAAATACTTGTTGTATCTTTAAACTAAACATAAATTTTTCATGACAATAGTTGATTTTGTTTCCAAACTAAGTTAAATTTCCATCCCCAATGTTCAATGAAAAACAGTCTGCCTAAATGTAAAATGTCACCACCAAAATTATGCAAGGTCAAAATTTCTTCAAAACTAAAAATAAAATTCTCATTCCACAAATTGAGATAAACTTATTACGGAAAATTGTGTGTTCATGAATTTTGTATTTATAAATTAGTTTCACACGATAGAGTCAATGAGGGGGATGGGTGTTTCACGAAATTACTGGACATATCAGACATTGTAGAACAACGATAGAGCTAAACCCAGACTGCATGGAATACGACACAACTGATCGGATCATGGAAACATAGATCAGGAACATTTTCTAGTAGAATCGTATCGGGTTGTCAAAGGTGGCCAAATCCTGCACCAAGGCAAGTTGTTCGCTAGGGACCAAGTTCAGTAGCAGTTTTCCCATCTAATGGAAGCACTCAACACAATGGGGGACCATTGCTTCCTAAGGGAGGAGGACTGATTCAGGTGGATATTGGTGACCACCCACCTATTCCATTTGGACTCCCACCATTGTTTCTTTCAATTTCCGTAATTGTAGCACAATTTACTATTTTTGGTAGTTTTTCAGATCCTGAACTTCCAGAGTCGTTTTGAGACCCTAAACAAGTTTTTTGGGAAAACAGAAAATCCAATGGCCTATAATATGCATTTGTAGTAAAACAATTTAGTCCTAAGATAGATATTTCTAACTAGGTATCACACGTGTCAAATCAAGATCATATACCAAAGTTACGACCCCAAGAAGTTGATGAACCAATTTACACCAAGGGGGCCCACAAACATTTTACTCTTCATCTCCTAGGGTTAGGTTTTTGGATATTTAGGGTTTTCCATTATTTCTCTATAATAAATAGGCCTTCGAGCCTCATTGTAACAAATTTCATAAGGCATGTATCTGTCACATATTTTCTCAGAGATAAGCTACCCTCGCCTGATATAGTTTATTTCCATTCTACATGTAAATATTTTTTAGTATTTTTTATCAATGAATTGAAGTTCAATTTTCACTGTAGCTTCAAGTTTTTGTTTAAATCTATATTTCATTTTGGTCTTGCATAAATCAGGATCAACTTAGAATCTTGGGTTCCAAACCCTAGGAACACTAGTTGTGGAAAGAAGCAATATCTAAACTCAGTAGTGCTTCATTGGGAAATGAAGACATTGTAGGGGTTGGTTCACAGAATGTTAGACATTTGAAGCCACCTCCTCATAAATTTATATGGTTGTGAAAAAACCAATATCTATATTTGAATTTATTATGTTTTCTTATATAAATTTTATATATAGATATAGATATTCTTTAAAATTAATGTGTTGAAAAAATAACGTATTGTTGTAAAAAATATATATATTCAAATGAGGTGATTTTTAGTTTTTATTTTTATGTAAAAATGTATTTATTTTGAAATTTTCATGGGCATTCAAATGGTATACTTTTTTCTAATTAAATGACTAATTAAATCAAATATAAATATTTGAGAAAAAGAAAATGTCTAATTATTCTATGTTTTTGAAGAAAAATTTTCCTGAGTTTTGTTTATAGTGATATTTTTAATTGACATTTCAAGTCGACCCAAATAACTTTTTCTCAAATTTGAAAAACACACACATACACACACACACACACACATATATACCAAAAGGGTTCTTGACTTTGAAAATTTTGGTTTTGCATAGAAACCCTAACAACTAAATCTCATGTGGCTCCTCAACTGCTCTTCCCATGGCTAGTGCTAGTAGAGGGAGCAAAGCTCCTTCATATAGTAGAATTGCAGTAGGTTACAATTCGGCTAGGCAACCTTTTTCCTCAAACCCTCATGTATATGGAAAATACTCTAAGGTGGAGCATCAATATAGTTTTCCTCCTAATTCCCCACTAGGGAACAATTGCTAAGTAGATGCCTCCTTAAAGTAGCAATAGATATCAAATTTCAAGTACAATCTAACTGTATCGGGGAAAAAATCCAATAAATGCGAGATCATGTCCTCATTGGGAAATTCCTGGGAATTTGGGCCTATGAGAAAACACTCTCTCATTGGATCTAGCTAAAACAAAAACCTATGGGGGAAATTAATTTGGAATTGGCTGCCAAAGGCTTTTTTGCTATAATATTTGCAAGTATTGAAGATACAATGTGGTGCTTTGAAAATTACTCATATTTATTCAATTATTGGTCTCTACCTCTGATTTTGGATGAGGATTTGCACCTAATAAAGAGGACTTCATCGCAGCTCTTGTCTAGACTAGAATGTATTCATTTATGCAGGAATTTTGGGATGGTGAAATGCATCTTAGCATCAGTAACTCCCCTGGCCATTTTGTGAAAGCCTCAAAAGAAACAAAGACCATTCCAAGGATCTCAATCAAGATATGGAACTGGATACTCTTTAATCTCCCTGAAATTGCCAAATATTGGAAACGAAAGGACCCTAGCAGATTTATAGAAAATTAGAGTTTGGTTAATTCAAGGAAAATCAAAGTGATCTTCAAGGTTTATCCCTCTACCAATACACCCTCAACATGAATATCATCTCTTGGGGTATCAAAGGAATCAATTGCAAAGGAAAATGTAGGCTCCTCAAAGAAAATTGGGTGTCTGAAAATCCCACCTTGATAATGCTTTAAGAAACCAATATTCAAGTGATTTAATTAACAATATAACTAGGAAATGTGGTAGAGATTGTAAAGTGATACCTCTGGATGATGAAGGGAAATATGGTTGACTTGCAATTATCTGAAATGATGAAGAGGTTCTCATTCTGAACATGCTCACTACATTTTGAATCCTCATAATCCAATTTCAACTAGTTGGGATTTTTTTAAGGTCGTTACCTCTAAAACGTATATGTCCCTCCCCTGCCAATGGATAAACCTAATTTTCTCATGTCTATTACCTACACCAATAACCTACTCTTCCCCTCCCCCTAGACCTTAGGCAGTGACTTCAACTTGATAAGAATCCTAGTTAAAAAAAGAGGTGGTATAAGAAAACTTGATACTTATTCCATTTAATTTTAGGATACATTGGTGACTTCCCACCTCGTTCAGATCTAGACACTACAAACACCACCTTTACCTGGAGCAACTAGAGAGGAGGTACCCAACAAGTGGCCTCCAAGCTGGATAGGTCCTAGCTTTAGAATTTATCATGATCTGAGATATCTTTCTGGAAGCATATGTTATCCCTAGTGATGGCTCTAATCACTAGCATGTTTGAAAATTGATATAAGAACATGTCCTAAGAACATACCCTTCCATCCTAAAAGATTCTAGTTTCAACATCTTGATTCCCAATTCAAAATAAAAATTTGGTGGGAGAAACATATGATTTTGGAAGGCACCTCAATGTACAAGCTACAACAAAATCTCAAATACATCAAATGTAATCTTAAGGATTGAACAAAAAGAAATTTGGCAACATTATGGAATAAAAGTAGAAACTGAAAAATAAAATGGAAAGAATTCAAGAAGAAGTTCTCCTCCATGGTAGATCAAAGATGTTAATTAAATAAGAAGTTGTTACTCTTATCCAACTTTAGGAGTTTTGTAAGAAAGAATAACTACTCTAGAAATAAAAATCAATAATACAATGGCCCAAATAGCGGGGAAAAAATTGACATTCTTTTATAAATTAGCATTGCAACATTGCCATCACAATCACATCTCCTCTATAAAAAATGATGAAGGAAGTTAAGATGCAGAGGCATTAAGATATAGCTCAAGAGCTAAATCGAAACTATCAATATCCTCTAACAGAATCTCTTCCCAATAGAAAATAGTGAATCCAACAAACCATAAAGCATATTCCTTCCTTGGTAATGTAGGAACAAAACAAGGGTCTTCTTAGACAAATATCCTTTAAAGAAGTGGAAGCAACCATCAAAGCAATGCCCAGTAACAAAGCTCTTGGTCCAGATGGTTTCACAATAGAATTATTATAGATCTATTGGTCCAATATAGTCCAAAATGTATGGCAAGCAATGGAAGAATCTCAACAAACAAAATCCATCTTAAAATCCCTAGATACCACTTTCCTCATGATGGTGCCAAAGAAAGATAAGGTGGATTATCCCAATGGTTATCAACCCATCAATTTATACAATGTTATATATAAGGTTGTTGCCAAAATAATAACCAATTGACTCAAACCATTGCTTCCAAAGCTCATCTCATGAGAGAAAACTAGATATGTTGAAGGCCACCAAATCCTTAATAGTATTATGGTCTCCCATGAAACCATCCACTCCTTGAAGCTCTCAAAAAAATTGAGTATGCTACTATAACTAGATCTCTCAAAGGCCTTTGACAAGCTCAATTGGAAGTTTCTTTCTAACATCCTTGGAGATTTTGGATTTCATCAAGAATGGATCAACAACTTGATATTATTAGCTTTCATCTCAATCCAGGTAAATAGATCCCTGACCAGTCAATTTAAATCCTCAGGTGGATAAGGTAGGGAGACCCACTTTCATATTTCCTTTTCATACTAGTGGCAAAAGGGTTGGGAAGATCTCTCAAGGAAACTATAATGAAGAAAAAAATCAAAGGTCTTCATCTATTTGGATCACACCTTCCATTAACCCACCAACAATTTGTTGATGATACAATGGGCATCAGAACTCCCACCATCCAAGAGGAAATGAACTTCATTCACATTGTAGATGACTTCACCCAAGCTTCATGTATGGAAATCAATAAAATGAAGTGTTATATGGGATTTACGATTGTGGACAAAATTATCTCCCCTAAGTTAGTGACTAACCTAGAAAAACAGAGAGACAAGGAACACAATGCTTTTCCTTAAAGTAAATAGATGACGGAGTGAGGCCAACCTGGAATCCTTCATACACTTCACTCCTTCTTTAGCTTGGAACCTCCAATTCCAGCTCTGAATTCCAAAAGTAAAACCTTCACAGTCAGATAACACAAGCTAAGAAACTACGAGATCTATGCAGTATCATATAAGTACTTCATTCAATAGATGAACATGGTATTGAAATAAGTGAAATAACAACATCACATATAAGAAAACAATGAATTCTTTGCATTAATATAAATGGAAGGAGATTACAACCACAAGTAGTAGTTGATATTGTAGAATAGCTCCTCCAAATTGTTGACTTGTCCTTTCCTTGTCACAATATCCACCTCCAATCACCCTAAATGCATGAGATGATAACCACTCACTACAACAACATAAGGGCCTAATCGCTCTCCAAATTCCAAACCCCAATCACATAGAAGGTTGGGAATATATAGAGAAGTAGGTTAAGTTGGGAGTTATTATCAAATTACCAATCTAGGGTAAGAGATCCACCTTTGATGGAGGGATAGGATCAAAGGATAAGTGGTGAAAATTCCAAAATAGGGAATGATAGGATCTGAATGTTTTATCCAAGGTAAGTAGTTGAAACAACTTCTAGAAACTCCTAGAAGGGGCAGCTTCTGGAATCTTGACCATTCTCTTGAATTTCTAGAATGAGCATAGGTGAAAAGGGGAGCAACCTACAGGTGACCAACATAGGCCATAATGGAGCAACCTGTATGTGAATGCACCCTTGTAGGCTTACAAGGAGCGTTGGTCCTCAAAATTGCTAAGATGATGTTGTTTAGAGCTAAAATTCTAGGAGATGAAGGGAATAGGCTTAGGTATTTCTGCAGATGATGACAAAGGGGAATATGATGTTTATTGATCCCATTAGGAGGCTCACTGATTGGATGTGACAAAATGGCCCATAATAGAATGCCCCCTAAAGTGAAAAGTGAGAGATTATCACTGATGACTGAAGTGATTTACCTTGTGATAAGTAGGGATCAAGGACAACTAGCAAGATTCATCTATTACAATACATTTACAATATGACATCATTATTTTCTGACAGATGCGTACCCATACTCATCTCATAAGCTAACACAACATGTACAATGATTAAAGGATGCATCCACAGATGCAACTTGTGGACCCATGATCGAATGACTGTCTATATGATCACAACCATCATACATTGTGATCTTTGTATAGCTCCTGAAATCATAGCCCAGATGGATGGAACTAGATCTGCAGTCTTCTATCTTGTTCACACGACCAACCAATGTACGATTCTAACCATGTGAACCGATGAGCTGGAGTCAAACATGGTATACAACTTCTGATTATCGGCCAATGATGTAAGCCATCAACATATGCGAGAGAAACCACCGATGATGTTAATGGCTATCAAGGTACTATAGTACAATCCATATGGTGTGAATGAATGATTTGATGTCGAATACCAGACAAAATATTTCAGTCAATGACCAATGATGTAAACCTATTGACAAAAGCGAGCAAAATTTCCATTGATGTATGCAAGCACCAAGGTACCGAAGGCGTGTTTCTAAGTCAACTTGCGAGATGATGTGTTGATGTCGATAGAAAGTGACCCGTTGCAGGAGGGCCTTTATGTATCACCCATCGACGACATGAAACAAGTATCATGGTTGAGACAAAATGATCAAAATGATGCTGACATGGAACTGGATCAGGAAAGGCAAACATGAAATGAAGGCTTAAGAGTATTGCAGTAGAGATTGACTGAATGACTTCTCTTGTACACATTGAAAACACTAAATGGAGTTGGCAAAATTGACCAAAACCAAAATGGAGGCTCTGAAAACGGTATGATAACCAAAATAAAAGCAGATTACCCAACCCAAAAACCACAGAGATGACGTGGAAGAGTGTCATGTTCAAGAGTGACTCACTGCCATTAGCAAAATGGAATCCCTTGTTTTCCCAATTTCCCCAACCATACTAGTCAGTGCCTCTTTATTTTCTAACAAGCTTGAGGACCATAACATATGCTTGATCTGTAAGTTCATTCTTTGTATGAATCCCTATGATTATATTTAATGAACCTTGAGAAGGAGTGGTTCGGCCTCATCATGATCGACAAGTCCATCATTGTTTGATTTTTTAATGAGTCCAACGAAGTTAAAACTCGACATCATTTTCATGTTTAGAGAGTTTGAAAAAGAGGCGAAAAAGAAAAATCCAAATGTCCCTTTTCCTAGGTAGTCCCTTAGGTTTGGAAAGGTAGAAAACAATACCTAAGAGAATCTATTAGCCATGTTCAACTTAGGTATTCCCTTTCCGTAGCTAGTCTATCTCAGTTTGGAAAAGGGTTAAACTTATACTAAGTAGACGTCTTTTCATTTACTTTTACTCGTTCGAAAGGACAAGTGCTCGACAATCTTTTCATATTTTGGGAGTCTAAAAAGAGCTGAAAGAGGACTCCTCCTGGATAAACGAGTGGTATAAAGGGTAGAAATTGGTTTTGGTCATGATGGAACTACTAAAAAACAAGGAAAGGTCATGAGGCTAGCTAATAAGACCACTCATCGCAGTGGTTCCTTAGGAAAGGGTAAAACAACCAAGTGAAAGTGTATGATCAACCAAGAAGATGGTGATGATGGAACGAGAAAACCAAGAATCATATGGAAAAAACAAGTTGATGAAAATGGAAATCACAAGAGACAAAATGGGAATAGTTTCATTTTTATAGAAGCTTGAAACATGGGAAACTATGCTTGAAATTGGTTTCATTTTTACACAAGCTTGAAACAGAGGAAAAACTATGCTTGAAATAAGTTTGCATGCCCCTAGCGTAATGACTCAATTCGAGGAATGTGGCCCCCCAAACTTCATTTCATGCACCTAAGTAGACTACTAGGTCCTAAGAGGTGGATGGAATGAAGGTTCATTTACGAGATCTAACCAAAGACTCAAATTGAAAGGGGATTTGTTTCATTTTTTAACGAGCTTGACACGAGAAAAGAACTATGTTCATGACACCTTGTTTCATTTTTGAACAAGATTGACATGCGACAAGGAATTCTTCTTAGGGAACCTTATTTCATTTTTTAAGGAGCTTGACACAAGAAAAGGAACTCTGCTCCAAGGAACTTGTTTCATTTTTTAAGGAGCTTGACACAAGAAAAGGAACTCTGCTCCAATCCTAATCGTGATTGCAAAGAGGCCATGGATTCCAAGAGGTTCTCATTAGATGGGAGAAAAAATCTCTGGAAGAGATACATATCATGGGATCCAATCAAAATCTTGGACTCTAATGCCCCTAGTAAATGATGCACTACATCACCTACTAAATCATTAGTAAACACGAGCATGAAACAAGATGCCACATAATTAGTCTGTGGCGGGGGAGATATTGCTTGCATATAAGGACCATTTAGGGATGTTGGTTTATTGGTAGCCAAATAAGGACCAATGAATGAAAGCTAGTCAATAGTCATGATTCTTCCTTTATGTGAGAAATACATCACACGAAAGAGTGAAGAGACAAGAGATCCCATGACATAAACATAGTCAAGCCCAAGGAGTAAATTAAAATCCAAAGGGCCTTGGACTATAATCACATCGATATAGAGAATGTTTCCTCCCAAAGTAATAGGTAACTAAGGAAGGATCCCTAATGGTTGACTAGTTCCTCTGATAAAAGCCAACATATTCTGGGTATCGGGCACAAGCTGTGGAGAACCTAAAGATTTCCAACTAGTTGGAGACAAAATACTAACAGATCTACCTTCATATATGATCATGCTAGGTATGACCACATTATAAGCTTGTACTATGATCTAGAAGGGAAAGCAAGGAGGAAGAGGATATCCTGCTAGTTGACTCCAATCAAAGGAAATGACCATGCTACTTGGAGTGGGTGTCGTGGGAATGGGAGAACTGCCCCTTTGTGCTATGGCAATGGGAGAATTTCTCTCGAGTGCCATGGGAACGAGAGGTTTTCCCCCCGATGCCATTAGAATGGGAGGATTGCCCCCTATTTCATTGGAATCTAAAGAAATGAGAAGAACCTGAGAAATATGAAGTTCATTCTCAATTGGAAAGGTATGATCAACTAAAGGTGGAATCGAGTCAACCATTTTCTCAACCAATGGTTGGTCGGGAATGGGCTCATGGGATTCATGCTCAGAGAGAGCAAGATTGATTGGATCCAGATTCTGATCAATCACTTCATCAAATAGTGGAGGATTGGGAGAAAGCTTCCATTAACCGGTTGGACTTCGTGGCTAAGAAGATGTAAGGTTTTCCAACACTTTTGAGGCTTCATCCATACAAGGAAAAAGGTGAATAGGATGATTCACTTCACATAAATTACAAAGAAATTTGAGTTTACCCTTTTTCCCATGGACCTTGCTATCACTAGTTGAAGATTTGTCACCAGAATGATCTCTAGAAGCAGATGACAAAGGCCGATTTGAGCTTGTGGACCACACTTCTAATACCTTGGGAATACTAGGACAATCTCTAAGAAGGTTGTTACCCTTACATAACATGCAAGGGAATTTAACTTTACAGGTCTGACTGGAATACTTTTCCATACTAGTTGTGTCCATAGAAATGGTTGCTTGGTTGTCCCCCTGCTTATTTTGCTTCTTCTTCTTCGTCCTTTTCTTCTTCTTCTTAGCTTCCTAGTTACTAGAATCAAGACTTTCACTAGGCAAAGAGGAAGAAAGGGATGAAGAAACAATAGGTGAAGAAGGAAAAGGGTCAACTTTAGGATCAATATGAGGTGGATGTTGTTAAGGTGGAGAAGAAATCAGTTGAGAAGCAGTGTGGACATTTCGAACCATAAGCATTGAAAATAACCAAATTGGAAAACCAATGAAAAGTCTAGGAAGGGACAACATTTCCATATAAGGAGAACCAATATAAGTTTCAAAAAGAAGGAAAAGGACTAGGATTCTCATCAGAGGGGTTCCTGTAATGCCCCACTTAATCTTATCATGCAAATTTTATTAATGTTTGAATTACCTGAAAATATTGACTTATAATTATCAAGCAATATTGGTGAATACCTTCATTTGGGAAATTGTAAATTTTATTTACTGATATAAAATTTATTATTGTTATTATTCAATTCCCAACTTGTCTTCTCAAATTTAATCTTGGATAAGATATTGTCTCTTTCCATTATTCCAATTTAAATATCCCCAAAATGTCCTCTCATAATATCCTTGGGAGAAGATATGGTCCTCCCAAATTAATTACCAATTTTATATTCATATGGCATCCCCAAAATGTCCTCTCATATTTACTTGGGAGAAGACATGGTCCTCTCCAGTTAATTACCACTTTATATATTCATATCTCATCCCCAAAATATTTACTTGGGAGAAGCCATGGTCCTCTCCAATTAATTACCCAATTTTATATTCATATCACATCCCCAAAATGCCCTCTCATATTTACTTGGGAGAAGACATGGTCCTCTCCAATTAATTACCAATTTATATATTCATCTCTCATCCCCAAAATATTTACTTGGGAGAAGACACGGTCCTCTCCAATTAATTACCCAATTTTATATTCATATCACATCCCCAAATGTTCTCTCATGTTTACTTGGGAGAAGAGAAGTCAAATGTGAGGATGAGGGAGTAGTTATGACATTAATGAGAGGTGGTTGAGATGGAGAGGAGAAGGGGGAGCATAAAAGGGGAAGGATGATGGAAGGAGGGGGGGTCTGTGGTCTTGCTTTTGGTTTTGGTCTAGTTGTAGTTTTGGAGGAATTGTTTGAGAGGGAGGAGGGCAGTATTGTTTTATCTTGGACACACTACATCTGGTTGGACTTGGGTTCCGAGGTCTAGGGAACCTATCGAGGTTTCCTGGGCTAGGAATACTTCCTAGTTGGTTGGGAGGTAAATCCAGTCGGTAGTCAAGAGGAACATTCCAGTAGGATTAGCAGCTCAAGGGCATCTCCACCGGGCTATCGGTACAGGTATTCCTCTATGCATAGATTACTCATGTAAGTGATTGAAATGAAATTTTCACTATTTAAATTGTAGGAATTAGATTTAAATGGTAAATTATCATCATTTAAATGTTTTGTAAGAAAATAAATTATTGCCCTTTTATTGCATTTAAAATTAGAGAATATAGATCTAGTAGAGGACCCTAGGACGGAGTCATACACGCGGTATTATAGCCAGGTTCAAAATCTGGACCTTGAAGCCTACCTACTAAAAAATATATATATATTTCAAACAAAATTAATTATATTAAAAACCAAAATAAATTGAATTATTAAATTATTAAATGAAATAGACCTTCTATTGATTTTAAAATAGTCCCGTCTATTTCCATTCCCAGAGGAGCTGGATATTTTGCCACATGGGGTCTTTGTAAGCATAATAGTCTGCAACCTGAGATGTACCATGGCTGCCCCTAAATATCACACTTGTCTATACCTGTAACATATTTTACTGAAAACAGTGGGTGGTTTTGTCTGTCTGAGATGACCAGATTTACTCGCTGCCTGGGAATTGTGTCTACGTTAGAGATTCTATTCTTTGGCGTCTATGGAAAAATCGCAGAAGATAACATCTTTTTAATGGAGTTTCTACTCTGCTTATTGACAAAAAAAATATTCTTGCATTCTCAGGCCTTCTCTCGGTAGACTCATATTGTCTGCATTTCTGCAACTAGGGCTTTTGGGGCGGATTCTTTGTTAGTGTCGGTTGTGTCAGCCCATATCTCTCCTCTCAGTATTGAATCCATGTCGTTGTTGAATTCATTTCTTGTTTATTGTTGCTTGTTCTCACGCTCCCCTCAAGTGGGATTATTATATCCCCGGTCTAACATCTCGGTTGTGGCTCCTGTCGGGAAGATTTCTTCACAAAGTTCTATACAAGTCTATTTCTGCGCTAACTGGACTCTAAATTATGTTTATGGCATATGTGAATGTTTCATGGAGACTTGCATTACATACTGGCGGTTGGGTTTGTTGTCAAGGTTAATTATAATGATAGTCCTGCAATTGAAGGAGATGGTTGTGCTGATAATGTTCCAAGTCTTTAGCAGACAACTTACTCTGGAACTAGGTTATCGTGTAATTTAGGTTGTGCCAAAGAATCTCTGAATCCTCACACCTCTGATGAAGCTGAAGGATCATTAACAGTCCACTGATCAGAATCGACATTTAATGATAGTTTTTCTAGGAGGGTCAATCCTTTGAGATCCCTTAACTGCAAGGCCTTGGCATTTTTGGATTCCAATTGAACACCTTTCAACATCTGCAAAGAGACAAGCTTCAATATACCTACGAGGAGCCATTTCAATTTTTTTTTTTGAACTCTCGATATTCATATGTAGCATAGACTGGTGCTTACCTATCCCTGGATGAAACATTTTTAGCTCATTTCAATCAATGACATCTAAAAAGAGTATGCATGTAGGATTTTTCAATGAATGAGGTAGCTTCTCAATATTTGTATTGGAAAAATTCAAAAAACTTTAGATGATTTAATTTCCCAATAGATTTAGGCAATGACTTGATATAACTCATACTTAAATCTATTACACTGAGATAACTCAAATGCTTAACAAACCTTGTAGAAATGGATCTAAGACTCACGTTGTAAGATAGCAACAAAGTACAGATCCTTTGATCCCTGAAGGCCTCCTTGATTTCCAATATATTTTTTTTCATCAATGAAATTCTATACACTTTCCGACACTGTTGCACTGGCAGTTTAACCAATTTTCCTCCTGGCTTGAAGAAACATGTAGGTTGATGGATGGAATCAGCCAAATCATGCCAAAAATCATGTATTTTGCAACTCTTTACTTGCCCATTCCCACTAAATTCTAAGCCTTCGATTAAACATCAATCAATAAGTTCATTTAAGTAGGAACATCCCACGATGTATGCATCTTCCATGGTTGAAACAAATCCTTCACTAATCCAGGCATACACTAAATTCTCTGCTTGAATTTCAGTATTTTTAGTAAAGGTTGAAAAATACAGAAAACAAAGCTTGAAATGATATGGCAAAGCTTCATAACTCAAAATCAAACAAGGCATAATGCCACTCATGGCCTTTGATTGTAGATGCTCTATTTCTAGACGCTTTAGTGTTAATTCCTAGTCATTAGGAATCATCCTCCATTCCTTATCATCATAAATCGTCTTTCTAGATATCGCCATATAACATCCTAATGTTTTTAGGGCCAATGGTACTCCGCAAAAGTTTTCTTTAATTTTTTGAGTGACTTCCTTAAGCTGTGATGTTGGAGCGTTGTGATTTTGTGTGTCTGGGAAGGCATGATAGGAAAACGTTTTCTAGCTTTTTTCATCTGATAATCGATTCAACATGTGCACATAACTGTAACTTGCATCCACACTGTGATGACGTGTAGTGATCACAATCTTATTTTCGTTGGACAAGGTCAATCCAGTCTTTTCCAAAACAAAATCCTCCCACACATCATCGATAGCAAATAGACAATGTTTGCCCTTTAAATGTTTTTCAATCACTACTTTGAGCTCACTTTCATCTGATTTCTTCCTTCCAGAATCTTGGTCTTGATCGAAGACTTTGACCTTCTTGCATATTTCTAGGAGCAGCGATGGATATTCAAATTTATGATATACTGACAACCAGACTCGATAATAAAACCCTTCTTGATTGACCTTTTCATTCTTGAAAACATGTTGTAGTAGAAGAGTTTTGCCTGACCCTCCCATGCCCACAATGGCAATGATTTGACGATTGCCTTTCTGCAATACAATATTTGTAATTTCACTAATATCTTTTTCCATCCCTACTGTGTATGTCTTTGTAACACAATCCATGGATCTATCTTGTCTTCTGATTTACTGGATTTCTTAGGATGATCATTCATAATGATCACGGACTCAAAATTCTTGAATTTCTTGCAACTCCATTCCATGTTACTTATTTTCGCCTTCAATCCCCTAATCCGGTTTCCCATTTTATAGAAGAAAATGGGGTTACAAAATTTGCAATTTGTAATAGCAACACATTCCTCCACAATGTACTCAGCTTCAATGAGAACCTTCTAAACTTTGCGTAACCAATTTGACATTGAACTAGAGATCCGTCCATCTTGGACATCCTTCAATAGATCAACGTTTGTCAATGCAATTTTAAGAGTATTAAGCTTGTCACAAAGAGATTAAAAATCATCTCCAAAAGTAGTAACCAACAATACCTCTTGGAATATTTTGTCAACGAGTATAGAAGTGAATTTTTCCGTAAGCGTGAAATCATTGATGCTTGTGCCATGTTTTCTTTCTTTTCGTTTCTTCCGTTGCTGTCACTCGCTTTACTCTATAGTTCTTCCAAAATCTAGCAATCACCCAAGGAACTTTTTAGCTTCGAGTATGAGTTATCCACGAAGCTAAGAAAGTAATATAACCTTCATTGCTTAGTAAGATGGTAAGGAATGTTCCTTACCCAAGGTGAAAGTAGCATAATTTTCATTTTTTAGTGAGGAGGAAATGAATGCTCCCTATTTTAGAAAGAAGAGTATAGATTACATTGTTTAGTGAGGAGGTAATGAATGCTCCCTCTTTTATAAAGAAGACGAAAGAATGCTTCTTTTTTCAGTGTCACCTGATTTCTCAGCAACATCAATAAATTTCATTGTGTTAACTAAACTAACAAACAAATTTGAAGAAACTATTGGAACTTGTTCCTGCTTTGCTAATCCATTTCCTTTATCACTCTCAGGAGATCCCTCTTGAGGTGATGAATGGTCCTGATCTTGATTCTGCTTTCTAATGGGTTTCTTGTCTTCTGGCTTATGTTGTTTTTCTTTCTCCAAGTGTTCAATCAAATTTTCTATTACACCAAACACAATTGTTACCACCATTTGAGTTGAATCATCCAACCCAGATAATGCTTCAAAGCTTCTTTAACAATAATCGTAGGAGGCTAAATAGAAAACAGACCACTTTGGGGTGTTGAGTCATCGATTTTAGAGTCAGAACTTTGCTTATTCTGATCTCCTTAACAATTCATGCTCTTTTCATCATTCACTTTTGATCAGAAATCCCTTCTCTTTTGACGTCTGCTCAATTACAGATTTTGCATCCAGTTCTATGTTTTCTTACCCTTTATTCTGCTCAGTATGCACACTATATTTTATCTCCTATCATTTCAACATCCCTAACTGTGCATCAACTCCAAATTTGGATTGCATAGCTGCCACTATATTCATTCATAACTTATGTGCCTGAAAGAGACATAATCCAGAGAATCT
Organism: Pinus taeda; assembly: GCA_000404065.3. Taxonomy (NCBI): domain Eukaryota; kingdom Viridiplantae; phylum Streptophyta; class Pinopsida; order Pinales; family Pinaceae; genus Pinus; species Pinus taeda. The sequence continues at coordinate 287,103 of APFE030943218.1, read as the reverse complement.
CCCTGGATTCTGGGAGTGTACCTGATCCAACAAATCTTGAAACCCTAGATTTATGAAAGATACAGTGGCACACATCCAATCAGTGATAAGTTTGGAATCTCCCAAAACCTATAATCTATCTAAATAACCATCCACTACCAATATAAGAAGTAGATCCAACACTTGAAGTTCAACCCAGTTGTTGTTTCCATGCATTTCGATGGCTTGCACAAGATTGGTTGATGTGGAAATACCAAACAATTAATGTATTTGTTAAGTGGGGTGCAGTAAAAAAAGAATTATTTAAGGATTTCAAAATGTCAAAGTGCAAAAAAAAATTGTTAAATTACCTAGGTTATGCTAGAAGGGCAAAGTGGATGGGTATACCTGCGAATGATATTTCGGTAACATGAATACTTGGTTTAAAATTTGAGCTATTGAAACAATGAAACATGCCAAAATAGAGATGCACAATATTATCTTTGTAGATGATGCTAGAAAGGAAGCAAAGTTAGAAACAAAGTGATCAATCAATGACCAAGGTATTGTGAGGCTATTGAAAGAGGCTATGACAAGCAACACCAACACTACTATAATGAGAGTGAGCAAAACCATGCGAAATGACACCATTTTCTAGATGAATACAAGTTTTGATTCATCCCACCACATCAAATTTAGAACAATAGACATCGGAAGTTTCATAAATAACAAGTGGCTAGCTAATATAACATGGTTCTCACCCGGAAAAAAAATAAAAAATAAATAAAATAAAATAATAAATAAATAAAAAGAATAATGATGATCAAATATTCAGAGACTTTGTATGACAATTCAAACAAGAGATTGGACGAGACTTGTAATAATGAAGCAATAGAGCTGACTTGATACATGTCACATTGATTGGCTTTTCCCTTATAGTGTAAAGATATTTTCACGAAGGTTGAGATGGGCATGAAGATCATATTAGTTTGCAAACATGAAAAAAATAATTGTGAGGTAGTTTAAGGTTGGCCTTAGGAAAATAAATCGTTTGAAAGGCGAGGTAGACACGCAATGAGTAGGAATGATTATGACTAGTCATCATAATGTATAATTAATTGAGCAGTTCATGATGTCATGACTATAGAGGAAGGGGTTGTATGCCATGATATATTGAACAACTATATATTATGGTAGAGGGGACCTCAATTAAGAAAGTGCATCCTTTTTCCTTGTCCTTGTCCTTGTTAGATCAAGATAAGAATAGATAGTGCTTTGAGGTGGTAATAATGGATCATCTTATCTTGAGTGAAGAAAACAAACATAATTAACATCATGTCTTCTAGTGGAGGTAGCACAAACTCAATTCCTTCTGATCATGTACGAAAGAAAATACATAGACGAAGTTTTACACAACAGACATCTAGCAGTTTATGGAAGGGGGGGGGGGGGGGCGGCTATCAGATGCCAAGCCAATGAAAATGTTCTCATCTCTAGCCTTCAAGGCCTCGGGGTTGAAATGGTCAATGATGTGATACTAGTGGGAGCGGAATCAATGAATTTGCATGACCAATCAAATGTTGAAAGGTAGGACTTGTATGCCAATTTTCTATTTTAAAAAACCTGATATTGGAAAAAACGAGGCAGTTGCTTGCTGTAATAAGTTGCAGAAATTAAACGTTGGTGTTGCTATTTCAATTTCTCCTAAATCTAAGATATGACAACAACACCTCTTTTGTTGCTAGGAAATTTCGTTGATGCCTAATTTCCTAGGAAATGATGGAACTTCCAAGTGGTAATGGATTCCATATTCCATGCAATTGCAGGGGATAGTGTTCAGAGACATAGGTGTCGAGAAAGCAGTTGAATACAAACAATTTCTATCATAATCATAAACCGTCAATTGCTCTAATCAAATCCAATGTTTGGGGACTATTTGGTAGTATGTTTTGTGACCTTGGGATAGAGCTTAATGTGGTTGATGTGAATGCCGTGGAAGCACATATGGGCATCATTTCTTCTGTCCTAACTACAATCCTAATCTAGTGTCATGTGTGGTTGATGATGAAAGGCTCCATTTCAAGGATGGTGATTTTGTTGTTTTATCTGAAGTTAAAGTTATGAATGAATTCAGTGACGGGAAGCCAAGAAAGGCGTAGACTGGAAGACCATATTCTTTCCACGTCCATGAAGATACCACTAACTTTTGGATGCTATGAGATGAGTGGCATAATCACTCAGGCAAAGAAATCCAAGCTCTTAAAGTTTCATGCACTTGAAGCTCCTAGTGAACTTCTTCTCAATGATTCTCCATGTTTGACTACCCTCCCCTTGTACGCTTGGTTGTCTGAACCCCAGATAAATTTGTTCATAAATTTGTTTGTTCCCATTTTGCATCTTGGGAAGATGCCAATATGTCATTAATTTGGCAAAGGTTTTAAAATGATAGCTCACTGGTTAAAGATGGATGTTAATGTTGTTGACTATAATGTATTCGAATATTTTGCAAGTGGTTTTAATGGAGTGTTGTATCCCATGACAACTATATTTGGTGGAATCGTTGGGCAGGAGGTTGTGAAAGAATGTCCTGGAAACTTTCAGCTACTTTTCCAGGTTTTATTTTTGTCTCTCTAATCTATCCCACCCTTTTAATTCTTTGATTCATCTCTCTGGAGTTGATGAAATTGTACATTATAACATTTAGTTTTATATAGACAACAGAGCATGCAATTATTGTATGATGGTCTCTCTACCTAAGAACATTAATTATTTGTATTCTCATTCTATTCCTGTACTTCTGTGCAATTTTTCTATTTTGATTCATTGAATCTGTTTCTGTACAACCCCTTGGGCCAGGGTACACACTGCAGCTTTGAATTGTCTTTTTTTTCCCTCACTTGAAATGCATATATATCCTAAAGAAATGCACCAGGCAGTTACCTTCATTCTGAGAATGGTAACTAGGGTAAACCAGATTAATTTCATGATAATCACGGGAGTCGACAAATGGCTCATGAAAGCATCATGTCACAATGTGGAATTTGAACTTGGGTGAAAAGGATAATAATTGATCCACATCAAAAACATCAAAGCCCATCATGTCACTAGCAGGGATTTGAACCTAGGTAAGAAGGATAATAATTGTTCCACCTAACCACCTAAGATAACCCCTGGTAAATACTCCTATGACTTATATCTTAATGAGGAATGAATTTTAAAAATGAAATGGGGTTGTCATTTACTGTGAAATACAAATTTGTATAATGTAGATATTGCTTCCTAATGTGAACCACAAAATTTGGTATAATTTAGATATTTCAAATTTTTATTTTGGAATTTGAAAACCATGTCTTCATTTCTGGTTTAAAATTAAAAAATCTAAATTATGTGCATCATCTTGGATAGTTGGTTTGGAAGTTAGAGACTTTTATCAAGGAGTTTATTTATTTTCTTTTGAACATTCTATACCGTTTAGCCTTAACTTTCACCATAGAAGCAAGGAAAGAAACGGTTGGATACATACTTTTACAGCTTAGAACAATCTGAGTGTCGATAAAGTTGTCTTTTGTAGATGCATTTTGGTTGATTGTTAATTTGACTAGCCCCTATCATGACTGAAGAACCCACCCCTTGGGTTTGCTTTATTTTCAGTATTTTCTTCAAAGTTTTCACAAATATTCAATTGATGTTTTAGCTCTTAAATGTATGGAGATGGAAGATAGTGGCATTTATTTTTCTTAAGTAGATTGTTAATTTTAGCATTTTATGAATAATAGATTAGAAAATACCAAAAACAAATCCAACACTGCCTTTGAAGAGTTGATGGGTTGTAAGAGTGGTCAAAAGTGTATGCGATTAGATTTGACTTGTTGACAAGTTTCTAGGTGGATTTTGAGTGAAGTATTCCAAACCCTGGATCGTTCGTAATTTTTTTTTTGACATTTTTATAGGGGATGTGTACCTCCCAACTTCTGAAGAGATCAAACAAGTAGAACAAAATATTATTTGAAGATAGGGTAGAGAAAAATGATTAAATTCTCCATTCCTTCCTGCAAAGGGAGGCATCTTTTCCAATATCTAGAACAGAGACCAGGGCATCAGTGATGATGCAGTCTCTTTCCTTATTGTGCAACCCACAAACAAAGATTTATAGAAAATAAAAGGGGAAAGAAATCTATACAAATGTCTACCACTATGCGCTGGAAGACTATGCAAGCACCTATTCTATTGCTATTCCGTTTGAGAAATGTGTGAAGTTACCACATTGATCTATAAGACCTTTTAGAATCAAAGAGAAAAATTGGACCAATTTCCTATTGTCTTGTACTACCACCCCACTTTTTTTTTAATTTTTTTGTTACTTTGGCTTCTTCTTTTTTCCGAGGAAAAAACATGAACCTTTTATTAGCAAAATAAAAAGTTTTACAATCTGGTTAAAGCACTTCCGCAGAAGTTTGTCCCCCTGGAGCTGAGCATATAATTCTGGCTGATTCTAATTAGTGCTTGAGAAATAAAAACAAACAAGATGCATCTGCTCTGTCCAGCAACTCTGTCCAGCAGCAACGCTATCCAGCAATGTCTTTTTCCTGCTGGAACGAAATATCATTGCTGATTTTTTCGTTTAAGAACCACAGAAAAAGCCGCTTGCTTTGAAGGGAAACAGTCCCGTCTAACAAGAACTGAGCGAATGAACAATAACGCTGATTTAAAATGACTGAGTTTTTAGGAAAACTTTCTAATTCGGCCTGTGATATATCTTTACAAGAGAGAAAAAGAAATAGTAACAGCGTCTTTGGAGCCTGTAGAAAAAGCAAAAACCTGAGAGAAAAAAACAAGGATGAGTTGTCTCCCCAATCATATAGGCAGAGCGAATGGTGGCTGCAGTGAAAAGGTTTGGCGCCCCTGTAGGGATTCCTCTATCGCCCATCCGCCCAAATCCTGTTGAAGGCCGGCTTTTGAGAGCTTGTCGGCCTCTTCATTATTTTCCCTGAAGATATGACATAGCTGAAAACTGATGAAGGACGCCTTTAGTAACAGAATTTCATCTAAAAGAGGCTTTAAAATTTGATTTTGACATGAAGCAGAGCCATTAACCCAATTGGAGACATTTTGAGAATCACCGAAAATTTGTATAGAAGAAATGCTCCTCTGGAGAAGCCAACACAGCAGAAGGTGTAAAGCAGATAGCTCGGCGTAGTTATTAGTCCCGGGTCCCAATCCAACAGAGGCTTTTAGATGATGTTCGGCAGAAAGATGAATGCTCATGCCAGCGCCGGCCCTATTGTTCTGGGAGGCTCCATCATAAAAGGCCCAAGGGGTGCCTTCCCTTATGGAGAAAGCCTTATCTCGTTTATGGATGGTTTTTACCTCAGGCACAGGAATAGTGGTATATATTGTTGCACAAATTGAAGCGACAACTGATGATGGGGTGGATTTATCCTGAAAGATGCTATTGTTTCTTGCTATCCATACTCCCCAGAAGAATATGGGAGGCAAGTTTCTCAGTACTCCATCCGGATGCTTTTGCCACCAGTTTTTCCAAGCCACATCCAGAGGTTCCGGACCCCATTGTGCCTTGATATTGAGCAAACCTGTAAGCTCCTCCCAGATCTTTAACGAAACAGGGCACGAGATAAAAAGGTGTCTAATAGATTCTTCTTCTGATTTACATAAAGGGCATCTACCTGGACCAGAAAGGTATCTAGCTTGCAGTCTGTCCCAAGTTGGAATTTTACCTTTCAGCATACACCAAAGGAAAATACGGGCTTTTGCCGAACTAGTCAATTTCCATAAGCTTTTAGACCACCATTCTGGTTGATCCCATCCTTTCTGGTTCATTAGGAAAGAGTAACCTTCTTTGGGACAGTATTCTCTTGTTTTTCCCAATGCCCAAATCAGTTTGTCAGGGTCATCTTTGAGTTTTACATGTGAGCGATGGAGTTCTTGAATGTAAGAGGCCCATTCATTCTTCCAACGGATATTTAGACCAAGATCTTCATCACTCTTCCAAGCCTGTCCCCATAAAGTAGAGAGGCCCACTTTCTCCGCTTGGTTGAGCGTGACTATTCCTTTGCTATCAAGGTGTCTTAGGAGACCCGGGGATAGAGCATAAGCTTCGCTACAGCCCACCCACGGGTCCCTTCCAACCTTGATGTGTCTGCCATCTCCAACTTTCCATGCAAGCCCTTGTTCTATTACAGTGAAAGCCTCCAGGGTAGCCTTCCAGATGATAGAACTGTTTTTCTGATTCTTTTGCTGGCTTCTGATCCAATCTTCCAAAGGAGTTGGATCTATGTACTTCCTTTTTACCACCTTTGTCCATAGGTTCTCCATCGAAATTAACCTCCACCCAGACTTTGCCGCCAAAGACAAACTGAACTCGGGGAGCCTCTTGATTCCCCACCCTCCCCAGTCTTTAGGTCTTGCAATCTTATCCCAGGCCACCCATGGAAGAACCGAGGAATCCTTTGCCGCACCTGCCCATAAGAATCTACTACAGATCTTCCTTATCTTTTCCAGCACTCGTTTTGGGACCCAGGTAAGGGCAGCCCAATAAACTAGGATGGCTAACAAGACAGATTTGAGAAGAGTCAATCTGCCTGCTCTGGAAAGCCACCTGAAACTCCAGTGGTTTATTCTAGCTTCTATCTTTGCTATAAGCCAATTCCAATCCTCTTTCTTGTAGGCTACTGGCTTTAACCAAAACCCCAAATATTTTAGAGGTGTGTCCAAGGGCTGAAGAGGAAAAGCAAAAAGATTGGAAATTCTTGCTTTTTCCCTTCTGTCAAGTTCAGCTGTACAAATTTGAGACTTTCTGGTGTTTATCTGCATTCCGGTAGCTTGCATAAAGAGGTCAAAAATATTTTTATATTCCTTGATTTCGATAGATGTACCATTTGTAAAAATCAGAATATCATCGACAAAAAGCAAATGAGAGATAAAGAGGTTGATTTCTACCTCAATACCTTTTACCTTTTCTTGTCTTCTTGCCTTATGAATCAATCTGCTCAAACCCTCTGCCACTAACAGGAATAAAAGCGGCGATAAGGGGCATCCTTGCCTGAGACCTCTTTGGCTGATGAAAAAGGAGGAAGCAGAACCATTGATCAGCACTGCAAAACTGACACTTGAGATACAGCCCATGATCCAGCTGGTGAAAGTGTAATTGAACCCCAAATGAGTCAATAGCATTCTCAGGTAAAGCCAATTGACCCGATCAAAGGCTTTTGATAAATCTATTTTTAAAACCGCTCCCTTCTTTTTATTTTGTCTGACACTGTGTATAACCTCCTGCGCTACCCCAATTGCTTCATGGATTTGCTTGCCATCTAGAAACCCAAACTGTTCCATTGAAATGTTCCTAGACAAGATAGGAAAGATTCGAATAGCAATCACTTTTGTTGTGATTTTATAAATACAGTTGCACAAAGAGATCGGTCTGAAATCTTCAAAGGTCCCCGGATCATCTTTTTTTGGTATGAGTGCAATAAAAGTGGAGTTGAAGGGACTGTAAACCTCTCCCTTTAGTCTTGATTCTTCTATAACATCAGTGATTTCAGTGCCCAATAAGTCAAAAAAGAAGAGAAACAGTTCAATTGTCCAGCCATCCGGGCCAGGACTCTTGTCTTTTGCCATTATTTTCATTGCTGCTTCAATCTCCTCCTTAGTGACAGGTCTAGAGAGGTCCTCAGCTTCTTCCTCCTCCACATACCTCGGAAAACATTGTGTCGTTCTAAGAACTTCTGCTATAGTGGCCTCCCCTGGATCAGAAAAAATTCTTTCAAAGTGCCTCTTCCCTAAACTGGAAAGATCCGAGAAGGAGCTGACCTCCCTTCCTTCTTCATCCTTGAGACTCCAAATGGTATTTACTGATTTTCTTCCTTTTGCATAATTGTGAAAAAACCTGGTATTCTCATCCCCAGATTTCAGCCATATGGCCCGGCTCTTGATCCTCCATTCTTCTTCCTTGTCTAAAAGAATTTTGTTTTGGCTCTTTTCCAAATGGAGGATTCTGTCTTTTGAAGCTTGTGAGTGATAGCCGTCCACCTCAGGACTTTCCAATAACTTCAGTTCCTCCCTAATTTTGAGAAGGTCTTCATTTTGTCTCGTCCTCCTATCTTTTGCCCAAATAATGGTTGCTTTTTTTAATCTCTTGAGGTTCTCCATGAATAGAAAGCCTTTATCCTCTCTTGCATTTGACCCCGGATGTAACCATGTATCTTTGAAAAGGGCGCTAAAGGAGGGGTCCTGAAGCCATGAGGGGTTGAATTTAAAAGGAGCCGGGGGTTTATGTGGAGGGAAGGCAATATCCAGAAAGATCGGAAAGTGATCAGAGTTACCAATTTCCTCCACCCACTGTCTGAACATAGGAGCATTAGAAATGAGGGCCTCAGATAGGAGAAAACGGTCTAGTCTCTTTGCTATCCTGTCCTCCCCTACTCTTCTGTTCCTCCAGGTCGGTTTTAGCTTTAAAGGAAGAGGATCTGTGATGTGATAATCTTCAAGAAGATTGCGAAAGAAATCTGACAATGGATCCTCTCTAGCTGAGGGACCCCAAGCCTCAGCTCTACCCATAGAAAAATTCAGATCACCACCCACAATCAGCATAGAGGCCTGCATAAAAGACTTTGCCATCAGATCCACCCAAAAGGATTCTCTTCCTTGGCATGGACCATAGATGTTTATAATGGTGAAAGAGCGAGGGAAAACAGGAGTAAAGACCTCCATACCCATAACCTGCTTTGTACCCCACTAATTTATTATTTTTATTCTTCCTACTTTGCATCCAATTGCTAGTCCCCCTGAGTGGCCGGATGAGTCAATGGCAGAAAAAATCCAATCCGGTAACAGAGTCTTGAGCATAGCTTCCACCTCAGCGCCCTTCCCTAAAGTTTCTTGGAGCAACACAATGTCTGCTTTTGAGTTTTGAATCCAATCACGCAGGGCCAATTTTTTAGGTTTATTGGCTAAACCTCTACAATTCCAGGAAGACAAGATCATTTGATAACCTGTTCAGGGGTTTGCACCGCTCTAAGAACCCCGGGAATTGACTGTTGTTTTCCACCTGCCACATCCAGCTTTGCTTTCAGCTTCGCCTTTGAAAGGTCTGATTTCCTGCCTCTTTTAATTTTTGCAGTGCTACAGCTAAGAGTTTTACCCAAACCCCCAACAACAGCAGACGATACAGATTTTCCCCCCATCGACCTAAGGTTGTAAGGGCATGGGTTATGAGAAGGAGGGGAAACCAGAGGTGGCCAATACTCTTCACTGTTCAGATCGAGGGATGGAAGTGCATCCGAGATAGGATCAATGTCATGCTTTTTATTTGGATTTACAGCAATGTTTTTTTGACCTGAAAGAGAATGGGAGATAACAGAAGGAGGTATATGCATATTGTTTAAAACTTTCTCAGGATCTTGAAGAGAAATAGGAGGGGAGCCTGAGCGCAAGTCATTTTCCTGATCGCTGATGGGATGAAGATCTTCCACTGCTTCCTTTGTGGCCTCCTCCATTGGAGCCGAGCTCGGAGAGGCAGTTATCTGATTCTGCTCAATGAGAGGATCCTCTTCCCCTGCTGGCTCCTTAGAAATCTGATTCTGCTCGATGAGAGGGTCCTCTTCCATTGCTGGCTCCTTTACTGTTCCTTCAGTCTCCATTTCTTCCGCTCCCCGATCCTCATGTCCAGCTCTGTCCTGAGGTTGAGGAGCCCCATTGAAGAAAAAATCTCTAACCACAGGGTTTCTGCGGGATCTTCTCCTCCTTCTGGACAGAGGGCAATCCTTGGCAAGGTGCCCATACTCGTGGCAGATATGACACCGAAAGGGCAGGTGTTCATAATCAAGGAGCTGCTCAAAGAGGTACTCTTTATACTCCAGATTTATCGATTGAGGAAGCCCTCCACTAGGATTGAGACTCACTAGGATACGTGCCATTGCCCGGTTCTTAGTTTTCAGGAAGGACATATCGGCCTCCAAGTAGGTACCCAATCTGTTACCAATTGCCTTAAATACCGACTCAGTCCATAAGAAAAACGGGAGGCCCGGAGCTCTTACCCACACTGGAAACACGTTTGTTCTTTCTTTTATAGCGCCGAAGAGGGGACTCCAATGTTTTAGCAGTACCGGGATGTGTCCTATGCTCCAATTGCGCTTCAGCACCCATTCTGCATCTCTTTTTTCTCCAAAACGAAGTAAGAACCAGCCTTTGGCCAGAACTTGGGCCTCGAACTTAATAGGTCTTTCCGCAATGAAGACTTGATCGCCCCATGCTTGAATAAATTCAGATGAGAATTTTTTTCTCCTTGCCCTTCCAACAAGGGTATTCTCTGCTACTCCCAAAGATTCATCAATGGAGATATCCATACCAAGCACGAGGTTCCCTACCGACTCCTGAGAACCGATCTGTCCTTGAGATTTTCGCTTACCGCCCTTACTCCATGTAGCTTCAAATGGTGGTCTTTTTTCTCCGGCTATTCCTTTCCAAGCTTGGTCTTCTTGAGCTATGTTCGCTTGAGGGTCTCCCTCCTGCTGAGGCTGTTCCGGGGCTGAGATATTGTAAGTTGTATCCGTAGGGGGAGAGAGGTTTTGGAGCTGTTCATTATACCCCCTCGGACCACCGACGGAACCGCCCAGATTTCCCCCATAGCCATCACTTAATATCGGGATCGAATCGACCCTTGGCGCTGAAGATCTTGATAGAGGAGAAACCCCGTCGGGAACCCTTCCAGATCCAGGACCCGCGGGTGGCCCCAAAGACCCTGTGTCCTCAAAACCCTTTAGAGGAAAAAGCCTGCCAGGTCTTTGGATTTCCTTATACACAGAAAGAGACCCTCCAGATGATGGCCCTTCCTCTTCGACTGCCCTGTTTTCCTAGAAATTACAAAGGTCCTGCTTGCGATGATTAAAACTTCCCCTTACTATGCCGCTGCCTTGAACTAAGAACGAGGGATTTGACTCCAGAGAATACCCCGACTTCTTTGAGTGCTTATAAGCACCAAAGAAATGCTCAACATTTTGCTCAGTTGGTTCCTTACCCCACATGCAGAGTATATCTTCCAACTCTGGGTCTAAGTCCACCAGCTCACTTGGGCTAACCATTGTTTAATGATGCGATCGCTGACTAACCGACAGCCTTCTTGCAACGCCTACGCAGTAAAAAGCTTGTTCCGACTGCCACCTCCAGTTGCCAGTCAAATAGGAATAGGATTCCCGCGCCTGCACCAGATCAGAGGCAAGGATTCACCTGCAAAGGGTTATCCGTGACCAGAAAAAAGATCCACCTGGGACCCGAAGCTCCAAAACCTGGTCGATTCCGTCTCCGCCATGTGTTCCCACTCTTGCCGCATTCAAATTCCTGGTGACCTACTACCACCCCACTTGCATAAAACTGATGATGTTTTTATGTATCTGTCCTATAGCATTATGTTTCTGATGAATCCCACAAACTTGACTGGAGGGAATTATAGGTCTCAGACATACGAACCACAATGATCAAACCAATATGCATATTATACCATAGGGCTTGATGGCTCAGGCATCACTCGGTGGACCAAGTTAAGATACAAAGAGGACAAGTCTAACCCAAGATCTGTTATCCGGGAGGATGCAGAGGCTATATGTCGCAATTACCCCTCACTTTTGACCATTTATGATGTCCATTTTGACTTTAGATAGCTACCTATGCTAAGGCTCTATTTGTAGTTCCATGTTATTTATTTACGAATGCTATGTAATATTGATGCATTTAGTTGAACAAGTGAAACTACATATATAAAGCATTAGATGGATTAGGTATCGGTGATTGAAATGCTCGATGTATGGCCTAATGTATGAATTACTTGGTTATGATTTATCTAGCGCATGACTTATCAGAGTTATTGTTGTTTCATGTATGGCTTAAGTGGATATGATTTATCTAATGAATGACTTAGTGAATTTATGATTTATCTAATGTAAGATTTATTTCCAGTATGAAATACAAATTGACACGTGCATACTAGACTTAATAACATGATGTTTAATATCATGTATCTATACCTATTTTGTTGTTATATATATGCATGGATGAGAACTAACCTCTAGATCGAAAAGAACCGTATGATAACAAAGATATACTATTCCATTTGGGAAGGTTGAGACATCCAATGAGGAAAGGTATGATTTACATTGTTCTATTACATTTGGTATCTACTTGATATGCACTCTTATGACATGGGTAAAATGTAAATGACAGGTGGCAAGACTACTTGACTGGATTATTCGATGACAAGTCCAACCAACGCAATAGTGTGGTCCATATTAAGGTTTTGACCCTAGTTGTAAGGAGGGGTGGAGGTATTTCCCTCTGTGTAACCTCCAAACCTGGAATCGTGGGAGGGCAGTGATGGACATGATCCCCTAGGCGCGTGATGACGATTACCAGTTGGTGTTGACCCTAGTTGTAAAGAGGGGTGGAGGTATTTCCCACCGTGTAACCTCCAAACCTGGAATCGTGGGAGGGCAATGGTGGACACATTCCCCTAGACATGTGATGACGATTGCCAGTTTCTTGCTGGGGAAGTTAGGTTGATATAGTCGACACTTCCACCATATTGGTTTTATCAATAGTTACATTGGTATAGTCGATTCCATAGTATATAATAGTAGAGGATGGATAGGGTGGGAACGGAAGTAGGTAAGGAAGGATAGGAGGATATAGATTAGTTGGACACTCCTGATGGGAAGTGGTATCATTGCTTGACTTATTAAATTTTACTACTATAACTCTCTCTCTATTTTTTATGCCTTCGAACTCCTTGTATCTTTTCACTCTAACTTCGGGACAAAGTTTTCTAAAGGAGGGGTGTATGTAATGCCCCAATTAATCTTATCATGCAAATTTTATTAATGTTTAAATTACCTGAAAATATTGACTTATAATTCTCAAGAAATATTGGTGAATACCTTCATTCGGGAAACTGTAAATTTTATTTACTGATATAAAATTTATTATTGTTATTATTCAATTCTCAAATTGTCTTCTCAAATTTAATCTTGGATAGGATATGGTATCCTTCCATTATTCCAATTTAAATATCCCCAAAATGTCCTCTCATAATATCCTTGGGAGAAGATATGGTCTTCCCCAATTAATTACCAATTTTATATTCATATCACATCCCCAAAATTTCCTTTCATATTTACTTGGGAGAAGACATGGTCCTCTCCAATTAATTACCCAATTTTATATTCATATCACATCCCCAAAATGTCCTCTCATATTTACTTGGGAGAAGACATGGTCCTCTCCAATTAATTACCAATTTATATATTCATCTCTCATCCCCAAAATATTTACTTGGAAAAAGAAATGGTCCTTAACAATTAATTACCCTATTTTATATTCATATCACACCCCCAAATTTCTTCTCATGTTTACTTGGGAGAAGAGAAGTAAAATGTAAGGATGAAGAAGTAGTTATGACATTAATGAGAGATGGTTGAGGTGGAGAGAAGGGGGAGCATAAAAGGGAAATGGTGAGGGAAGGAGGAGGGGGGTCCTTGGCCTTGCTTTTGGTTTTGTTCTGGCTATGGTTTTGGAGGAATTGTTTGAGAGAGAGGACGGGAGTATTGTTTTATCTTGGACACACTACATCTAGTTGGACTTGGGCTTAGAGGGCCAGGGAACCTGTGGAGGTTTCCTGGGCTAGGAATACTTCCTATTTGGCTGGGAGGAAAATTCAATCGGTAGTCAAGAGGAGCATTGCAGCAGAACTAGCAGCTCAAGGGCATCTCCACTTGGCTATCGATACATATATTCCTCTATGCATAGATTATTTATGTACCTGATTGAAATGAAATGTTCACTATTTAAATTGTAGGAATTAGATTTAAATGGTAAATTATCATCGGTTAAATGTCTTGTAAGAAAATAAATTATTGTCCTTTTATTGCATTTAAAATTAGAGAATATAGATCTGGTAGAGAACCCTAGGATGGAGTCTTACAGTTCCCTTGATTAGTAGACTCTGGAACTGTTGCCATTCATTAGGGGAATTTTGAGGTCTAAAATGGGCCTCCTAAGAAAAATGTACAACCAAAATAAAATTTATAAGAACCAATAGGATTCAAGATGATGATGTCAACCATGGGGGATGATTCACCATTTTTGGAGTTAAAAAAGTAAAAAGATTAAAAATTAATAAAATAATAAAACTACTTTTTCAACTTGTATTTTCAACTTATCTCCTTAAGGGTTTACTCGAATTTCGAGTGGGAGTACTCATTTGAATGAAAAAATTTAATTCCTCATCCAAAGAGTACCCATGTTTCATACTTTTGATGGACCCTGTTACATGAAAAATGAGAAATGCATAAAAAACATTATTGTAATCACAGTTTTCATGTATTTCTCATTTTTTGTGTAGTAGGGTCCATAAAAAGTATGCAACATGGGTACTCCGTGGATGAGGAATCAAATTTTTCATCCAATGAGTGTTTCCACTAAAAATTTGAGCAAAACCCATATGGAGATAAGTTGAAAATATGAGTTGAAAATACAATTTATTTTTTTTCCCTCTAAAATTTAATGATGTAATCTAATCTTATTTTATTATTTCCCCCATTATTTTATAATTTTCTTAGGAGGCCCATTTGAGACGTCAAAATTCCCCTAATGAGTCTCAACCTAATATCCACTAAGGAGTTGTTCCACAGGGAGGATGTTGTTCCGTGGTCAATTAATTGGTTTTAGAAATTAAAGACAAACAAAAACAAAGAGGGGTAACTAGGAAAAAGGGTTTACCAAGCAACTATGAACTATAATATACACCTTGGTGAACCAAGGACTTAATGTACGTGCAGGAACTCTCCCAGAATGTTGTGTTCGGAGTATCGCGGTATACAAGGAGGTAGACTCGATTGCCTATGGATGGATAGCAACCTATAAGGGACTTCCAAAATATCTGCAACCGTATGTGGAAGTGCAGTCCGTAGTAGTGTTGCCTAATGTGTAACTGTTTGATGAGAGCATTCCCATGTACTTTACATGTGTGGAATGCCACCAATATACCCAAAGGTACGTGGAGTATGATCCTATACACTCACATACGTGGAACGAGATTTCACCCCCAGGATGGAACACTAGAAGAAAACGGCAGCTCCTACATTTAAAGACGTTGGAACACGTCTCTAGCCTAGACCTCTATGCAGTGTGTTGTTAAGCTTCAAATGCTCCTTAGGTTAATTGAGGCAAATTTTAAAGTTTATCTTGAATTAGATTTAAATTTCATGGCTCAAAATGTGATGTCACCTAAACACACCTATGATGTGACTAATATGACGAAAATAACTCTTTTAATTTTTTATGAAAGTTATCTAGTGTAGGGAAGAGGTGCAAAAAATGATGCAACAATCAAATATGCAGCCAACAAGAGCTTCCTAACTAGGCCTTTCAATTTCACTATTCTAATTCAATTCAAAGGATTAAAAGATACCAAACCTTGCAATGTAATCTACGCTTAAAACTATGCAATTATAATCTATGCACAATTTCCTTTCCATTTGTGAAGATTAGAATTCTAACTATGCAAATGCAATCTATGCAAGGGAATTCTTCAAAACAAACACAAGAGGATCCCAATGAAATTAAAAGTAATCTTGGATTTCATGAACAAAGGACTCAAACTGAAATTGGGTGAAAATTCCAAAAAACAAAAGAGATGTCACTCAAAGGGAAAAAAATTGCAAAAACGAAAGCAAAAATATGAAAGTTCACACTAGGGAATTCCAATTTCACACACAAAACCCTAGATGCAAATGCAATATTTTTTCTTTTCACCACACTTAATATTCAAAATGAAGAAAACTAAGATTCAAATGTTCAATTACTAATTCAATTGCACTTTTTAGAATGAGGACTAAAACAACAATTGATCTAAGCGATCAACAACAAACGAAATCAATTTTCAAGAGACCAAATGATAATAACAAAGAAAAATCAAAACCGATTCTTACCAAAGGAAAAAAACACAAATGAAAACCAAATGGAAACTTTAGAGAGACCATAAGACACTTTATACTCACAGAAGTTTAGATGGAAGTATGCTGACCAAAGAGAGGTTTAAGAAGCAAGGCAAACTTTGTGCGAAAATAGAGACTGACGCTGGTTCAAAAGAGGCACCAGTGTGTTGCAACGATGGTACAAAGTGCCCTGGATGAGGTGCAACACTCTGTCAGAGGCAATTGGGGAGCGTTGGGTCTGGGAAAGAGGATTTCGGCACAAAAATTGTAAAAAGGCTCAATGAAATCACTTCCTAGGTCTGTTCTTGGTTGGATGATATAAGAAAGGTTTGTCGAGGAGGTAATGAAACATAATGGATAAGGAAACGACTAAGGGAATACTCCATTCCCTAGTATAGTTGCCAATTTGTTATACAGGATTTACGATTGTAGACAAACGTAACTCTCCTATGTAAGTGGTTAACCTAGAACACTAAAGATATAAGGAACACAATGCTTTTCCTTAAAGTAAATAGATGACAGAGTGAGGCCTACCTAAAATACTCCACACACTTTTCTCCTTCTTTAGCTTGGAAGCTCCAATTCTAGCTCCGAATGCCAAAATTAGAACCTTCACAGTCATATAACAGAAGCTAATAAACTATGATATCTACGAAGTATCATCTTAGTAATTCATTAAATAAATGAACATGGTATTGAAATAAGTGAAATAACAACATCACATATAGGAAAATAGTGAATTCTTTGCATGAGTATAAATGGAAGGGGATTACTACCATAAGTAGTAGTTGATCATGTAGAAGAGCTCCTCCAAGTTGTTGACTTATCCTTTCCTTATCACAATATGCACCTCCAATGACCCTAAATGCATGGTATGATAACCACTCACTATACCAGCTAAGGGAAAATCATTCTACAAAAGCCAACCCCCAACCACATAGAAGGCTGGGAATATATAGAGAAGTAGGGTAAGTTGGGAGTTCTTATCCAATTACCAATCTAGGGTAAGTGGTCCACCTTTGATGGAGGGATAGGATCAAAGGATAAGTGATGAAAACTCCAAAGTAGGGAAGGATAGGATTCAAATGTTTTATCTATGGTAAGTAGTTGAAACAACTTCTGGAAGCTCATAGAAGAGGAAGCTTCTGAAATCCTAACTATTCTCTTAGATTTCTGGAATCGACGCAGGTGCAAAGGGGAGAAACCTACTGGTGACCAACACAGGCCAGAGTGGAGCAACCTGTAAGTGAACGCACCCCAGTAGGCTTATAGGGAGCGTTGGTCCTCAAACTGGCTCAGATGATGCAATGTAGGGCTGAAAATCTGGGGGATGAAGGGAACATGCTTAGGGCTTTGTGCAATATGGTGATAAGGGGGAATATGATGTTGATTGACCCCATTACGAGGCTCACTATTTGGATGTGACAAAATTGGCTATAACATGAAGTCTCAAATTTTCCTTTTTAATACTATGTCCCCTATTTAAAGACATATAATAAATATCGTTAGTTTCTAGATCAACCAACTCCCCTAAAAATATGTTTGCACTCTGTTGGCTAATATTTCTTTTAATTGGAGTTTATGGGAAGAAATTTTAAAACAAAATCAACTAGATGGCTCGTTTTACCTTTCGCTCCCTTAATATTGCTGGACACTTAGTACTCTTAAAGGTGGTCATTCATGCTCTCCCCATTTACATATGATTAGCTCTCATGGAAATGGCCTTGATCTTACATGAAATCAGCTAGCTACAATGTACTTTCCTATTGGGGGGGGGGTCAATTGGGGAAAAAAGTGGTCCCTTATCATATGGGACAAACTCTATGTGCCAAAACTAAAGGGAGGACTGTGCTTGCGTGATCCATCTACTATGGAAATCGTCTTAGGATCCAAAACATGGTGGATATGGAAAAAATGAGGCTCAGATCTATAGAAATATATTTAGCATTGAAAATATACCCCTCACATTCCCCCTCAAGATATCATACAAAACAATCTCCCCAATTTGTCTCATCCATATGGACCTTGGGAAAAAAAAATAATGCATCTAATCCAACAATTGTTTTTCAGAAGTAAAGGATGGATTTCTTTCTCTATTTTGGGATAACTTGTGAAAACGAACCGTAAACTATAGGATCAATATAAACTACACAAATTCCACCTACTGATGACAACTTTTGGCCTACTAAAAATTAATGACTACTGGGCCAACTCAGGGATGTTGAAATGCGTAGCGTGGGAGATACTCCACAAGCTTAAATTCGTGTTTGTGAGAATTTTTGTCACAAAAGAAGTTTGTGGTCAAAATACCAAAGTGAAGGGGTTTTAGACCCAGATGGGGTTTAAAATTCTAAAAGGGAAATTAAAATCCTAAGTCTAAGTGGAAATTCCTCTAAGATCTAGAGGGTTCCTAAGAAGGACTAGGAAAATCTATTTAAGAAGGCCTAACGCTAGGCCAAAGATTATCAAGTGGAGAGGATCTCACTTGATCATTGAAGAGGGTCGAGATGTAGTTCTAAGGAGGTCGGGTTGAATACTTAGATGTGTTGCAAGGGAGATCAGAGACATTTTAGTCAAGAGGAGGATCAAATTTGAGGTAGAAACATCCTACTAGGGCCAATCTAAAGAAGATAAAAGGATAAGAATGGACCTATTTCTTGTTATCTGAAAGTACCATATGAGGAAGGAAGGTAGTCAAGTTTTTGAAGACATCTATGCTAAGTTTGTGAAAAAAATATATCTAGATAAGAGGTAGCAACAATTTAGATGTATGGTTGAGGGACGAGACCCCTGCCAAGTGAAATATTAGAGGACTGTAAGGCCTCACACTAGTTTGGAAGGAAGGCCACACATATGGATGAACCAATGAATGTGTATAAGGCCTTATTGAGGGATGTCGCATGGAAAAAAGAGGAGCAACTATGGCCGTAAATTAGGATCATCTTGTAGCCCTAATGAAGGGAAAATTTACCTTAGTCAAGCATAAAATGGAGACCTACTTTTGGACAGATTTGGAAGGCTACATGAGGTAGGTTTGATTTGCTTCTCAACTTGACTAGATGCCAAGAGTTGAGGATTTATTCTAAAGCATTTAGGAAAAAGGTTTACAAGCCCTCGTTTAGGGTAGATATGGTTTTGAAATAAGGGAATATGATTTGAGATGGATGCAGTTATTAAAGGAGACCTTTTGGGCTTTATCAAGGTTGATATTAAGAGCTATTACAAGCGGATCTATGCACAAGTTGATGGTGCAATTTCTTGTGACATGGCCACATGATTAAGTGTAAGTTTGGGTAAGGTTGAGCCCTACGTAAGGTATGTTATAAACTTTTTAGTCTTGGATCAGACCTAAGACTAGGAATCAAGATCCCTCAAAAATTAGTGCACATGATATAGGCTCTATGAAGGAATATGCATAGTTTAGTAAGGAGTTTTGAGGTCTATCCACAGGGTATGGAAAACAGAAGGATAAAATCCTTAGATGAGGGAAAATATCAGGTGTTAAGCCATAGATTGAAGGGTAGAAGTTTGGAAGCGCATTCTGAGTATATCTGAAGTGTTTTGGATGTCTACTTTAGGGGTTTGAAGCAACAATTTAAGTGGCTAATGTTTTGGCAGAGATGGAATAGTTTGATAGTGAAAAGGTGCCCTAGATGAGGGCAGATTCAAGAGTTCAAATCTATGCAATTTGAGGACACAAATTGTTGAACAAAGAGAAGCTTGAACGAGGCCTAGAAGGGGGCAAATTTATGGAGTAGCTTCAAGGTTTGGTGTAGTAACATAGTGGAGAACCAAATTTGTGCAACAAAGGATATATTGTAGAATAGAGGAGAAATTTTGTACTATCCCAAGATCAGTCAAGTACTGACTAAAAAATGGGTAGAGCTAAAGTACAAGATGCAGTGCAGGAAGCAGTCCAAGTTTGGACAAAATTGAAGGACATTCGTGGTATGTTGGAGGGTAGCAAGAGAGTTATTCTCAATGTGCCCTAAGTGTAGCGCCTTGAAGGACTAAGGTAGCTTCTAGAAGTGGTAGATTGAAGAAGCTCAAGGTCTCATCATCTAGAGGGGTAATATTGTACAACGCAAGTTCATTGTGGGAAAAGGATGTCTTGTAGTGATAGGTGGCATCCCTCTTATCCTATATTTGTCTTGATTGGAGTATCACAATAAGACAATAGTGAGAAGATGTCCCTAAGTAGCTGAGGAGTGACAATGGGCAAGAACACTCAAAGTGTTGTGGCCTTGAATGACTAAGGAGCAACTAATGAGCGTGAAGAGCCTATGTGTTGGTTGTAGATGGACTTATGATCAACTAGAGGGAATATTGGATAGCTGAGATTCAGTGACCTAAATGACTGGGACCATTGATAGAGGAAGCACTGTAGAATGAGAGGAAAGGACTCACAAGTGTTCAAGATATTACCACGATAGTTGTGATTGAATGCTACATCAACAAGACAATCAATGTATCTTTTTCAGGGAAGTTTGGTTGTCATAGGTGTTTGAAAACAAACACTAGTTTGTATCTTGTACTTGTGGATGTATGAGGGACATTATCCCTATTATGAGATCTGCAGATAGTTGTATTATCAAATTTTTAATCTAACAAAGAAGGGTTGAAATTTTTTAAAATTTGTCATGTGCGCTAGTTGATTCACTGTGGTGTACTTTTCTGATGTACAAATTAGGATAAGTTGAGGGATTTGAGTTGGTTATGTCATAGATTTTAATAAACTAACCTAGATTCTCACATGTCAGGGAAAATTCAACATGGTATCAGAGCTACTTTGAGGGGTCAATGGATAAGAGCATGCACGTGGAAGCGTGTGATCCAATAGAGATCATGTAGGCTCAGAGGGAGTGTAGCTTCAGAGGGAGAAACTCTAAGGAATCTGAAGATATTCAGGTTTCAATGAGGTAGAGACATTATAGGAACATTGATCCAGTCTACAAGTTATGCTATAATGATGGATTCAAGATGCGCAAGTGTCACTAATGATGTTGGTTACTTCCAAGCAGTGGAAGTACCTCCCTCGCTAAAACGGAATGTTGAAATGTGTAGATTGGGCAGTATTCCACAAGCCCATATTTTGGGTTTGTGATACATTTTTTCACAAAAGAAGTTTGTGGGGAAAAGGCCCAAGTGAAGGGGTTTTAGACCCAAATAGGGTTTAAAATTCTAAAAGGAAAATTAAAAAAATTAAAATTAAAATCCTAAGTCTAAGTGGAAATTCATCTAATATCTAGAGGGTTCCTAAGAAGGCCTAGGAAGAACTATTTAAGAATGCCTAAGGCTAGGCTAGAGATTATCAAGTGGAGAGGAGCTCGCTTGATCATTGAAGAGGGTTGAGATGTAGTCCTAAAGAGGTCGAGTTGAAGGCCTAGATGGGCTGCAAGGGAGGCCGAAGACATTTCAATCAAGAGGAGGATCATATATGAGGTAGTCGCATCCTACTAGGGCAAATATAAAGAAGAGAAAATTATGAGAATGGAGCTATTTCTTGTGATCTGATTGGACCATATCAGGAAGGAAGGCAACTGAGATTTTGGAGACATATGTGCTAAGTTTTTGGGAAGAATATCTCTAGATAAGAGGCCACAGTAGTTCAGATATATGGGTGAGGACTGAGACCCCTGCCAAGTGAAATATTATAGGCACACAAGGCCTCATACTAGTCTAGAAGGAAGGTTGCACATCTTGATGAACCAACGAATGTGTATAAGGCCTTATTGAGGGATGTCACAAGGAAAAAAGAGGAAAATATATCATCGTAACTTAGGGTCATCTTGTAGCCCTAATGAAGGAAAAATTTACCTCAGTCAAGTACAGTATGGAGACCTACTTCTGGATAGATCTAGAAGTCTAGATGAGGTAGGGTTGATTTGATTCTCAAGTTGACTATATGCCAAGAGTTGAGGATCGGTTTTGAAGCATTCAAGACAAAGGTTTACAACCCCTAGATTAGGGAAGATCTTTTTCTAAAATGAGTACATATGAACTTAGATGGACACAACTATTAAAGGAGACCTTATGGGCTTTAAGAAGATTGATATTAAGAGTTGTTGTAGGTGGATCTATGCAAAAGTTAATGGCGCAGTTTCTTGTGCCAAGGCCGCATGATTAATTGTAAGTTTGAGTAGGACTGAGCCTTGAGTAGGGTCTATTCCGAACTTGTTAGTCTTAGATCATACCTAAGACTAGGTGCTAAGATCCCTCAAAAATCAGCACACATGATAGAGGCTCTATGGAAGGAATACGCAAAAGTTTAGAACATGTTTTTGAGGTCTCTCCATAGGGCATGGACAACAAAAGGATACAAGACCTAGGTGAGGGAAGATATGGTGCCAATCCTTAGATTGAAGGGAAGAAGTCTAGCAATGCATTTAGAGCAGATCTAAAGAGTTTTGGAGGTCTGCTTTAGGGGTTTGAATCAATAGTTTAAGAGCCAAATATCTAGGCAAAGATAGAAGAGTTTGACAGTGAAAAGGTGCCATAAATGAGGGCATATTCAACAGCCTATATCTGTGCAATTTGAGGAATAAAATTGCAGAACAGAGGGCAGCTTGAACAAGCCCTAGAAGAGGGCATATTTATGGAGCAACTTCAGGGTTTGGTGCACCAACATAGTTGAGATCCATATCAATGCAATAGAGGAGCTATTGCAAAACAGAGGAGCAATTTTGTGTTAGCCCAAGATTAGTCAAGTAGTGGCTGAAGAATGGATAGCGCTAAAGCACAAGATGTAGTGCACGAAGGATTCTAGGTTTGGACAAAATTGAAGGGAATTTTGGTTTGTTGGAGGGAAATGAGAGAGTGATTCTTGGTGTGACCTAAGTGCGACACCTTGAAGGGCTAAGGTAGTTTCTAGAAGTGGAAGATTGAATAAGTTGAAGGCATGATTAGCTAGAGGGGCAATATTGTACAACCCAAGTTCATTGTGGGAGGAGGAAGTATTGCAGTGATAGGTGGCAACCCTCCTGCCCTATGTTTGTCTTCACTAGAGTAGTGCAGGAAGAATACAGTGGGAAGAAGTCCCTAAGTAGTTGAGGAGAAATAGTGGGAAAGAAGACTCAAAGTGTTGTGGCCTTGAAGGACTAAGGAGAAGCTAGTGAGCATGAAGATCCTATTTGTTGGTTGTAGATGGAGTTATGATAAGCTAAAAGGTAGATTGGATAGTCGAGATTCAGTGACCTAAAGGACTAGGACCATTGATAGAGGCAGTAATGTAGAATGAGAGTGAAGGACCCACATGTGTTCAAGATATGACCACGACAGTTGTGATTGCATGCTACATCAACTACACAATTAGCGTATCTTGTTTAGGGCGGTTTGGTTGTCATTGGTGTTTGAGAACAACCCTAGTTTGTATCTTGTACTTGTGGATGTATGAGGGCCATTATCCCTAGTATGGGAGCCTTCGACAATTGTATTATCAGTTTGTTAATGTAATAAAGAAGGGTTTATTTTTTTTAAAAGTTGTCATGTGCACTAGTTGATTCATTGATGTGTACTTTTCTTCTTTGTAAAGTAGGATAAGTTGAGGTATTTGAGTTGGTTATGTCATATATTTTAAGATGATAACCTAGATTCTCACATGCCATGGAAAATTCAACAATGGAGACAATGGATACTGTAAGAAGATTGGCATCCCAAGCCAGAGGGGGAATTATGGAGCCATTTCTAGTGTAACCTCCTACAACAGTTAATCCCATTGTCCTCCAAGCCAAAAAGACTATAATGGGGCTACAGGTCAAAGGGATCCTTTACCATTCGAGAAGCGTACCATCTCAAAGCAAGGCGTTAAGAACTACAATGAGATGAGATTTAGATAAAAATTTGGAAGCATAACACCTAGCCAAAAATTTCCTGCTTCTCGTGGCTCTTGGTGCAAAACCAAACTTTAACGTGACAATATCCATAAGTGCAACCATCAAGGTCCCTCCAGATTCCCCCTCCATCTCATCCACTCTATGTCTTGAAAATATATTTAATAGTTGTACCTTCTCCAATGGCCTTTGGTTTCGATTCGAAAATCGCTTCAATTGTTCTAATTAGTATCTACTAAGAATTCCAAACACCATTTCTCAATGGTGAAGCCAAGCCTTTTCCAACCACATCCTAAACGTCATTTGGACACTCTTTCTTGGCTTGCTAATATGGGTTGTGTGGAAGGAGTGCAATTGCCACATTTTCAAAAACTCTTCTTTGCCTCTCAAATCTTTCTCAATGGTGAAGCCAAGCCTTTTCCAACCACATCCTAAACGTCATTTGGACACTCTTTCTTGGCTTGCTAATATGGGTTGTGTGGAAGGAGTGCAATTGCCACATTTTCAAAAACTCTTCTTTGCCTCTCAAATCTCTTTGGAGCATCACAGAAAGGAATACTACAAAAACTATTAGTGCTCTCCCCTAGCCCCCTCAAAACTAGTAACCATAATGAAGCCATGGTTCTCAGTAGATGGAATCTTTCCTCCACCCCCTTTCCCCTCTTTCCTCTCCAATCCGACAACTTGTCCTGGTTATCCCATTATCTTGGTCTCCTCCACCTCTCCCCTTTCTCAAATTGAATTTTGATGACGCCTCAAAGGAAATTACGTTGGGTCAAATCTCTACATATACTTTGGTATGCTTGACATCAATAGAAATAATAAAGCAAAGCCCACAACTCAACTCTAATTGAAGACTTGGATATAACAAAAAATGAGCCTTTTCTAAACTTTTTATGTAAGGAGATTCGTAGACCATAATCCATATGATTCGCAACCTCTAAAACGACACCACTGTTCATAAGGTCTCTACGAGTTGGCCATTGGAAGAACTATATTGAATCTCCACTCAAGCTGTTAGGATCCCTATCACCTTCCCATCCATATCTATGATCATCGAACTAGGTGGGTAATATGCTTGTGAATTATGGTTGTCTTGACTCTTTTCTCAATATCTCCTCCACTTGGCACCTTGTGGTGAACACTCCTCTCAAGAAGACATGTTGGCAACTCTTTTATATGCCATCATCAGATGGGGTGTCAAGTGTGCGAGACGGTGGGGGCTAGGATTCAAGTGTCCCACCTGGTCATTCGACTGGGGATGTGGTAGCTTGTCTCCCTAGATTTCATTACAGTCCAGTTCTGACACGAGATACATCACAATCCTGATGCCATGTTTACACACTTCCACTCTTGTCGACCACACCCTTGTCAAATCAACCTCACCTATCCTGCCATCACTCGGTTGATTGATACTAGGGGCTTTCAAAACGGTGAGGTATTCCCCCAAACCCCGTTCTCTTCAAGTCAGATTGAATGCTTCCAGATGCCCATTACCTCTAACAGCCAGTTCAAGCCAGCTTTCCTTCATCCCTTCAATGATCGTTTCCTCCAACATTACAGTGAGACCTGACTGTAATTCTTTGTCCTCAGCTATGGCTTTGTCAGGATTGCCTTGATCCATTAAAGAAGAAAGCAACTGTGTTGCATATAGATACCCAATCAATAAAAACTCAGATAGCCTTGTGGACCACAGAGCCACCTCCAATGCCTGATAAATGGTGGATGCCCCATTGTTTAGTTCTTTCCCCATCGCCAAGAAAACTAAAAGCAAAACACACATGAATTGAATAGGTATCTTTGTTTTTAGCATTGAAGATCGATTGAATCTTTTTTCAGAAACCGCGTCCTTCATTTTCATTTTTGTTTTGCCACAAAAATCATCATATTAAATATGGTTTGGGCGGAACGCGGAAGGAAAGAAGAGCAACTGTGCTCTGTTGGCAAAGGCATTGAAGATCTGTCAGCGTCTTTGCTGTGGTGGGGAGTGAATTTATTGTCATGCACGATTTCAGCAGGGAGTAGTCTACTGGTAACGAATTGGTTTGATAGATGAAGCTGAGAAGATTAATTGACTGATATAATTGTTCTATTGTTTTTTAAATAGAATATTTCAGGAGACTCCAAAAATATCGTTGGTTTTGCTATTTGCATTGTGAGTAAGGGCTGGCTGCGTACTTGGTACATAAGGGCAACCTGCCAAATTGCCAACCAAGTTCCAGGTCCAGCCTCTAACAGCCTTTCACAAAACGGATTAAATATGAGAGTAGAGCATCTAATAATTTCAACACCAATTTTTTTATGAGCTGATATTATTTAAATGTTTTTTAGTTATTTAATTTATTTAGTTTT